>VDFB02347355.1:0-43762 GCA_007258455.2 Sequoia sempervirens
TTGGAGACATTATTTTTGAAGTTAAATGAATGGCAACCTCAAGTTTGGTATGCATTTTCTGATTTTTACATTGTTATCAGATTGAAGTTGTGATTTGTACGGCCTAGTATGGACTCAAATTATAGAGTATCATATATTGATGGAAAGATATCTGTTTCTAGTTTCCAATTCTTTCTGTCTCATTGAATTTCATCGAGTTTTGTGGAAGATATGATTATTTTGGTGAGACTACCTATTCTAACAATATTGTGTAGAATTTACAGTATAAAAAGTGTGATGGTACGGAATGTAAAGTCTATAATTTGGATATGAAATCAATTGTATTTTGTTTCCATGTGAATCTAATTTCATTTGGTTTAAGTCTCATCAAATTTAATTAAGATTTGAATGAGTTATGACCATTTTTGTGAGGGCAGGTCTGAACCCTACCTAGGGTTTGCAGTTTTGGGAAAAATATAATAACTTTCATTTCAACCGTTGGATCTTCATAAGAATTTGAGGAAGAGTATATAACTATGTTTTATTGAATCTAACCAGAGGGATTGGATTCATTATTTTTTTGTAGAAGTTATTAATGATTGTTCATGGCAATAAATTGTGGGCTGCCATAGTTATGTTTCCAATGTGATATACAATGTTTAATAACATGTGTTATAAAAAGATTGTTTTGGATTATTGTTGAAGGTTTGTGTGTGTGTTTTGAATCCTCCTAGCTCTGCATCAGATAAATCCAAAACAAGAAATTTAGATCAACTATGCCATACTGGAGTAAAGCGAAAATAGATAGCACAAATCATATTCACTAGAGAAAAAAATAAGAATAAAAATAAAACACACATTGTATCCCTAAGATTAACTTGAAGGGAACTTTTAGGAAGCCATGTTACCATGATCTTCTTTGTGTGCTTTGAGACTTCCCTTGCTTAATGCCATAAAAGAAAGGTGACAAAAGAAACAACTAATTGTGAATATTCAAAACCAAAAGTTCTAACAAGGAACTCAAAGAATTCTAACTTGTTTGATCAAGGAACATCAAGCAACAGTGACCATACTAAAGATCAAGGTCTAAAACTGGGGTGAATTCCTGGTATTTAAGCAATTGTATGGAAATAAACTAGAAATGTTGCAAAAATGGACTTGGAAACCGGTAGTATCCAAGTGTCATAAATTTCCTTCTCGCCCTTTCTTTCTCCATTCTATTTTGTTGAGGGTGGACTTAGTTAAGTTTGTTTACTTAATTATGAATGTATTGAAAGCTCTCTAATTGGAGAACCAACCAAATGGAGTTGATAAACCTCATAAGATCTAAGTTGTTTTGATTGCTTAATTTCTCTTTCTTTTGCTAACACCCCTATGTGGTTGCTATTATTGTCAACTGAGATGTTCTTAATATTTATTTTCTTTACTGAGTATGTATATTTTCTTTATTTTTACCATTTTAAGCACCAATCTAATGAAGTCTTGGGCATCGGAAATAAGGATAGTGGATGTTCCACAACATCCATCATCTCCCAAAAAGTGAAATTGCCCTTCAAAATCACCACCTGGGCAATATCCTAACAACAAATCAAACACAGGTGTAATTTGGCGCCATTAACCGAGACCTAGAGGAATCCTCTTGATAACTACTACCACTGAGAACCTGTTACTACCAAAAACCTATCAACTCCAGACATCAGGAAAATACTGAAATTGTCTACTCCAGGCATTAGGAAACTACCAGGTTTACCCTAGAATGGTAATTTAATGATCTACTTGGGCAAAATCATTATGGATTAATGACAATTTGACAACCTGGTGGTCAGACATCAGATAAAAAGGTGTGATATTTACAGTAGTTGACAATATTTTTGTATGTAATTTTTACATCAAAACTTAGGTGATATTGTATTGAACGACAAGCTGCTACACAACCAGAGTTGCTAGATCTGCATACAAAATTTAATTTTATGAATACTCTATTGTATGTTCTTTTTCCCTGTCTAATCAAACATCATATTAGTTGTATATTGTGAGTTTTTTTATTCAAGACACATTTAGAGTAGGTTTTGTATTATTTAAAGCTATTGCATTTGGACCTAAATTATTTAGATAAATTACATGTTGAAATGTCCACACACACACACACACACATTTGAAAGCCAAAAATAAGTATCATGATACTATATGGGGAAATGTATCTTGCAGAGGCTATTTCAAACTATGCCTATTTCAAAGTAAAACTCTTCCCATGTGAAATTTTGGTCCTAATTTATCATTGTATTCTCATATTGTCTGATAAGGACAATAAAATCATTGTCCTATCAACTCTAAAATTTAAGACTTATTTCAATATCATTGAGTCTCTTGGTGCTTTATAAAATCCTTTACGTCACCCCCCATTATGTTGTTTTCCATTTCAATTGGGGAAAGCTCAACACATTGACAAGTTATAGGTATCCATATTTCTCCAGGATCCACCCTAGATCCCACTGCATAACAACATTCACTCAAAGGCCAATCCATTGTAGTATGTTGGTAAAATCTTAGAATACCAATTCCCAATAATCTTGATCCCTCACTAATTATGCACATGGGAAAATGCATCAAGCTATAATCAATCCCTCAAGTTATAATCAAATTATATCATTATACCAAAGTACATTTGTATTTTGTACAGGTAGTTATTACCTACTCATCACTCTCCTTATACTTTTTCTCAACATCAACTTTTAGAGACTATAAAGATTCCTTTTCCATCTCCCGTGAAACCTTTGAATATTCCTGGTAATTGCTCCCTATAGATCTTCTTCTTCTTTCTTTTTTTCCTTTTTTTTCCACTTTTGTGGTGCTTCTAGAAAACTACTTCCAATTTCCATTATCAAAAGACACAAGGAAAAATTATGGAAGACAATTGAATGCTTTCCATTATTATCTTTTCCCTCTTTCAAAATTTTCCTTCCCCCAAATTTTTAATAACTGAATCTTTAAAATAAAAGTAACCGAAATAAAAATAATATTTATTTTTCATGCTTAATATTTATCCTTAGTAAATAATAAAGAAATTCCTTTTAATTATAAATTAAATATTCTCTCCAAATAAATATCAAAGAGTATCATTCAATTGCAAATAAAATAATTAATCTAAATAATAAATCATTATCATTTATTTGCAAAATAAAATCTATAATTAACTTGTAATAATTTCCTTTTGTTTCATTGCACTTCTGATCCACTATTAATTAATTTAATTAAACATTCAGACAACTAAACTAAATATTAAATGTATTGACATAGTATTATTGAATTATAAATTATCTATTGAAAATAGAGGTCATGACACTCATGTCATCAATATTACTCACACCACTTAATTTGGCCTTTCAAAATCTTATGATACTTGTCCCAGAGCTTGTTGCGACTTCTCTTGGGGGAGAAGGCATCCCCTATTGCATATCTTCAAGAGTTATCACAATGTACCATCTTCATCACTATCTGGGTAGTCTACTACCATACTCTTCTCAACCTTTTGTCTCTTAATTGGTGGTTTCTTTGAGGGAGGAGAACTTCTTGGAGGGGAATCAATATCAATTATGATAGGTCGGGGTTGCTATTGTGTAGTCTCACAACATGCCCCATTTTTCCCCTTTTGGAAAAATATGGACCCCCTCTTTTCTTTCTTTTCCCTTTTTGCTTTGTCATTTTTGCTCGCTTTGGTGTTATTTTTTGATGCTTGGTCGGTTGCTATTTTTCCTCTTTCATTCTCACTTTGCCTCTTTGTATTATAACCCTTTTCTTCCAGTCTTTCAGTGTTGTCATATGCTCTTAATCTTTATTTTGTTACCAGAAATCAGAATTTTGAAATCCCGCATTGAGCAGAAAGTGTTTGTCTTCAAATATCTCTAGTTCCACCTAGTATTTCATTGATTGAATTTTCTAAACCTGTCAATCTTTCATTTTCATTGGAGTCAGGTGCTTTATTGTTTCTTTGAAGTAAAAGTCAAAAACTAGAAAGTTTACTTTGAAATTTCTTCAAGTATATCTTTCAGTTTCAGTTTCCTATCTTTCTCTTGTTCCAGTTTTCTTTCTTTTTCCAAGAAGTATTTCTGGGATCACAGTGTTATGTGATCTCTTTCAAAAGCATTATCAAAAGCCTCAACCCTAGCGGTCATCATTAATCACATATCTTTAATGGCGTATACCTTGTATAGAATTAGTGTGACATATAACTGCCAAGTATAATCACCGAGTTGTCTTTCTTCTCAAATAGCGAGCCAACTCAGAAATTTAGGTGTTCGTGATTTGAACCATAATCCATAATGATTACACCTTTATTCTAGGAATTAATATGAAATAATAGGTAGTTAATGAAGGTGGAAAACTACCTATGTACTTGGCATC
Organism: Sequoia sempervirens; assembly: GCA_007258455.2. Classification (NCBI taxonomy): domain Eukaryota; kingdom Viridiplantae; phylum Streptophyta; class Pinopsida; order Cupressales; family Cupressaceae; genus Sequoia; species Sequoia sempervirens. The sequence continues at coordinate 4,381 of VDFB02347355.1, forward strand.
ACCTCGAGCATGCAATTGCTTTTACAACACTCCACTTCGCGTCATATTGCAAATTTGCTAAAGACATTGAATTCACAAAGTTACTTTGGCGCACAAAGAGAGGTAAAATTTCAAGAAACTAAATTGCAGCTACCAAGGGTTTTGAAGTTGTATTATGAAGAATCGCCATTTTTAGCCAAAACCAGGTATGTTCCGAATAACTGATATATTGATAAGAGTTTCTCAAGCTAGAAAACTTCAATAATGGTATTTTCTCATTCTGAAATTGGAATATTATTTTTCCTCTGAGTTGTTAAATTTGATCAAAGAATGAATTGAATTTTTTATGAAATGTATGTTTTGGTTAAATTTAACACTAAATCACACACATAGACAAATATTCTAAAAATTGCAGAGCACATTATATCCAAAATGAGCACTTCTAACGCAAGAGAAGAAGATGAATTCAAGTAATTCAATTCACAGGTAGTACCCATTAATGTGGTGGTCACAGACACCCACATGGGATGGTCTTCTAACATTGAAATCTATTCATGGCTATTGCAAGAAAATGCCACCCAATGCACCAAAAATGTCGCATCCAATGGGTTACTCCTACAATAGGGTTTCCACAAGCAATGAAAGCTCCAGAATTAGTCATGCAATGCATAAAGTATTATAATCTAGTCAAAAGGATTGTTGAAAAGGAAGGAAGAACTTATGCAGACTTGTCTCAAAAAGGAATTATGTATACATTTGGTCTCCCCTCCTACACACAAATGTTCAATGTTGACCTGAAAACCAAGGTCAAGACATATTAGAGTGCTGAAGTGCATAACAAAGAAATTATGAGCACCCAATGGTGCCAACAACCAATCACACCATAGACCAAGGTAATTCAGAGGTCTATGTTTAAACAAGAGATACAAGACATAATAACTTTGTTGAGAAGAGTAGTTGGTTTGAGAGATGCAAGAAAATTTGAACCCTGGATGTTTGTGATAATATCTCAAATGATAGAAGGTCTTGTAGAGTTTCATTTGGGAAAATTCATAAGTGGTAGACTGCATGAACAAATTACTACATTCCCCAAGACTAGATGCTTCTATATGTCATCACAGGTTATCTACTCCTATGTTATGAGAGCCAGTAAACAAGGATTAAAACATATTGGTACTCTGGACACACAAGTTGGAAATAGTTTTATATATGTACATTTACCCCAAATCACTATTCATGGGTATAAAGGTGATTACAAAAAAGTTAATGATTTGTTCTCCATGAAACTGGTGAGAACAATGGAAGGTGACAAATCTAAGAGATTATCCCTAGAAGCGAAAAGTGACATTCGACCTATGGGAGGTTGGTATATCCAGTTCCCAACTTACTCCTACATTAGAGTGGAGGGATTTGATGGACACCCATTCATGCTGCCCAAGTATCCTATAGATAAAACTATTTTATTGGAATTAGTGAGACAGTTAAAACCATCTCAGGCTCTTTATAGCTATGCTCACAAGAAGATCTCTTTTAAATTTCCCATCACAATAGGGAATTATAAGTGCAACGCAATCAACGTAACTGATTTATGTGAGGAGGAACTAAGGACCTACCATTTTGAAGAATTTCTACTCCAGAGAGTGTACTATGATATTGAAGGAAATATTGCTAGAAATATAGCTGGTTTTTGTGCTCATGTGCCTCATTTAGAAGATTATTGGATTAACTGTGAATACTGTTGTCAAAAAAAGGACATACAACTGAGAGGGGGGGTGAATCAGTTGTCACAAAATATTTAAACTTCTTCTAACTTTACTTAAATTAATCTCATATCGTGAGAGATGATGAAACATAGTAACTCATTGGAGGAGGACATGGTGAGCATTATGGTGGAGTCCCACAATATTATACTAGGCATGACAGAGTTTGGAGCTCACTACTCAAATACAAAAGAGGACTCACTATCCAAAAGGATTTTGGATTAAGACCATCCACAATGTGAACTGAGAAAATAGCTTCTACACAACCCTAATTATAGTTCCAATTAAGCACAAAAAAACCTTCTTCAATCTTCACTCAACTTCTTCACGCTATGTCTTCCTTTTCTGCTTTCTTGCAAATGATATTCACACATACAGACATAGGAGCACACCGAGCACTTTGAGCTTCTTTTACATCGATTAAACAATCACTCTTATATATCCACGACATGAGATTACACCAACAAATTAGTCGGCCAGAGATATAAAACATATTTTCAATGTCGACCCAAATTTACAAATAAATTTGCAATGTGAATCCATCAAGGTTGGCCACAACATAGTGGAGACCCAAATTAAAAAATCCAACACAAAAGACTTCAATTAATTTTACCTCGAAGATCCACAACACGCTACCATCAACATGTCGGCTAGGAACATGAAAAATGGAACATACAGAGAAAATATTCGATCACAAGCACACCGATCAATGTGGATGTACCACAAAGATAGAGAACAATCTAGGAGCATCCAACATCAACAAGAACTAACAGAGAAACATCTGCTGACCCAGCGAAACACATAAATTTCAATTAGGAATCTTTGACACAACCCACATAAATACTTTGAACCACAACTATTCTATACGATCAAAATCTTCATGTGGACCTCTAAAAATTCTAATGGATGAACTAGATACACTCAAAAAAAAACCCTTTAAACCACAAGAACTGATCTTCAATGTATAGAACAAGACACCTTCATGACCTTCACAGTTCCGCTGGGAACCTGGAACACTTCTTTTAATAATTTTCTCAATATCATCAACGTATAAAAACTTCAATACACCAAATGCTAATAGTGTTGACATCAATGACAACCACATATCAACAACATCCACAACTTGTCAAAATTTCCTCCTTTGGCATTGATGGCAACACATGATGTGAAAAACACCATCAACCCAACTCTCAATCAACATTATCCTTGGGTCGACTCTTCTTTCCTCAACTCTTCTCAAGATCTTCTTCCAGGGCTCTTCTCCCTGAATAATCAATAGTTTTCATTGCACTTCTCCTTGTCAATGTAAAGATAAGCATTATCTTTCCATACAAGCTTTGAACCACATATCTACACATCTTACTACTCCTTGAGTATGATTGATGAATTAAAATAACCTCATCATGATAATACCACAAAGACCTATCTCATATATCAAAATCCCTATCCTCTGCCAATTAATTAAATTTTAGGAGAAATAATTGCTTAATTTTTAGTGAGAAATTGTATAAACTTTATTTCTTTTGATTTCTTGAAGTATTTTTCCAATACAGATTTTATGGGTTATTTTAAGTGTTTTGTAGATAATAATCGGTCATCAAGTTGCAGATTAGAAGCATCCAACTAACACATGCTCTAGAACAGGTTGAAGATATATGCTAGAAATATGCTTTGGAACTTTAGGGTGATGGACCAAAGATATAGTTATTCTTTAAAGTTTTTATTTCTGTTATCCTTTGAGTCAAAAATTTATGGCTCAACTTGAGCCTCTTAAATATTGTGTAATGGGTTTTAAAAGAAATACGAGTTATTCGTAGATCTGTTTTAGATATTTTCAATGGTTATCCACACCATCTGAAATATAGGATGTAGTTAGAGTTTTTCTATAAAAGACATGATCTCCAGAAGTAAAACACACAATGAAAAAGGAATGTTATACTATCAAAATGTTTTCTGAAGTCTATGAATAAAGAGATTGTTATCTAAATTTTCTGAGTTATGAGTTATGGATGATAATTATGGTTGATAGAAGCATTTTTGAAATAATTGTGAATGTGAGTTGAGAACAAATGTGATAACCCACGAGCTAGCCACTCGACAGGAGATGACTGAAGTAGATAAGTGTTTTCTTTTATTATATTTTTGTTTTGTAGAAAATTATTGAATTTATTGTTATGAAATTTTAGTTTTGAAATATTTGTTGTCTTTTACTTCCATAGTTTCTATTATTAACTATTAGAATCTTTATTGTTAAGAATATTTTTTATGGATTGTTATAAGTTTTTCTACTTTTATAATTTTTCAGCTTCTTAGTTTAATCATTTTTGTACTTTTTAATTCAGTTATCGTGCTTTCTAAATTAGTTTCTTATGTTTTCAGTTTAAACATTTCCTGTTTTCTTAGGAATAAATTGCTTTTATAGTTTTATGGTTAAGGCAGTTTGGAAGTTAGATTTAATATTAAGTTGTTCTCAAAAGTTAGAAAACCTAAAGGAATACTCCAAACTTCTGTACAAATTTCCTTAAACACTACCAGGTCGATAGAATTGAATTTTATATTCTTATTAATGGGACCTAATGATAGCCTATCACTTTTGGTAGGTAATAGAGGACCCTTTAGCTTCTTTTGCTTGAGTGTTAATAGAAGACGCCTAGAATATCTCTTTTAGGCTAAAAATACTATCGTTGGCTTCCTTTTCTGCATGGTCAAGAAAAGAGGCCCTCTGATGCAGAGCAACATACCAAACCACTCTCAATAACACATTTTACTAGGGATCTCAATCCCATCCACAATCTGGAGAAGATCAAAGAAGAAAACAACTTACATCAAACTCAAACTCATTTTTTTTGTCTTTACAATCAAAATCAGAATTCATTCACCATGATCATTAGCTTCAACTCAACAACCCACATCATAGCACATCAAGCAAACACCAACTTACTCATTCACCAAGGCAACACACTATCAAGGTAACCATCTTCAGACATCTCTGCTCTTAATATTATGACAAATACCAAAACAATTCTTACCATTGTCCCATAGTCCACAATCAAATACTAAACTTGTTCCTTATGAAATCTTTGTTCAAGGCACTCAAACTAATAAACCTTAATGAAGGCAACCATACCTTTTTTTCTCAGACTTCAAGACCACTACACACATCATGACTTGAACCATGTCATACTTACAAGCACTGTCAAGGACAATTTCCATCAGTCTCATGACTGTCCCAGCATAACTACATCCAAACACCATTAGAAAACAAAAGTCCAAACACCATAATGTCAAAATATACCTTCCACATTTGGTACAAGCATAGAAACAACTTATCACCACACCAAAAGACAATCTACAACCATTTGTAACCATTCTTTGCACTGACATTAGATTTCTGTTATCTTGGAATTCATGGCACTATTTGACAAATAGGTCTTTATAACCTAAACCGAGTAAATATCCCCAAACCAAATGAAAATACCAAGAATAAAATACAAATTTAGAGATCCCTTATACTGCTCATATCAGCATGACAAAACTACCATTGATTTGTTTGAAAAAAAATTCACAAAACTCAGACTGAATGCTGTCCAGGCCTACTAGAATAGGTCTATTTTTTGAAAGGAGACCCCCTTTAAGCACCTCCAAATCTCTCAAAACCTTTAAAAATTAATTAATCATGTCACTAAACTCCTGATTTCATCATTTTCAAGAACTAGAAACCACAGAAACAAACTGATCCACAAAAACCCTTGTTTATAGGGTGTAAAAGCACAAATTAAGGAGGGTTTCATAACTGAAACACTTACAGACCTCCTAAACCCTTTTCCACTACTTCCAATACTTTTAAAAACATCTTATTACACCTTTCACATCATTTCCAAACCTCTGCATGCTCTATTTCTTCACGAATCATGACTGTAGCAACAATCTGTGTGAGGAAATCTTCAATTTCCCTGTGTAGCAGCAACTCCTTCAAGGTATTCTTGTTGTTCCCTGCACTCACAACCATCAAATCATAACAAAAAACCTATCCCTAACCTACTCCACCAATCTACTTGACCTACATTCGTGGAGTAGTGATGAAAACCTTGTTAGACTCTCAAAACTCAAGATTCAGAAATTGCAGACCCTCTTCCACTAAAACTGATGTAACTTTCTTAATACTTAACAAAAACAAGTCAAATTACCACCAAAATAAAGTATAATCTTCCCTCTTTCCAATCATGTCAATTGGGATTCCGTACAATTAAGTACCAGGCCGTACCAATCATGGGAACAGTGAAAAATGCTGGAAAAAAACATAAAAAAACTAAAACAGGGAACTTTTTATTGCTCTAACTCTTCAAGAATACAATGGAATCCTTTTGCTCGACCTTTGCATGATTTTTATAACTTTTCCCTCCTTGCAACTGACTTACCAACTTCCTCCATCGGTTCAACTACCTCTTTAACTCATAATCTTCCTATTTTGATCAATTTAGTAACTTGACAACATTGCATTATTGCAAGTTTTACATTATTTTTCCACTTTGACCCCCTAGAACTTACCCATGACCTTAAATACATTCAAATAAGACTTTTGACATCATTCTTTTCCATTACATTTGTGATTGACTCATGACCTCATGACCTTTATAATGCAATTTTGAACATTTTACATTTTACAAATTTGAAAAGAATTTATTTGATGCTTAAGGTGCTCTGCGAAATGATGAATGGATATGATGTACTCTATTTTATTTTTAATGCAAATTAATGATCGCGATAAATGGATGAATGAATGATCAATATAATGGTACTTTGAATGTATGATATATGATATGATAAATGGGTGAATGAAAATGCAGCTACATAGAGATTTGTTTTCGATAGTTTTTCTCTTGCAATTTTATGATGTGATGTACAAATGAAGAAATGACGTGATTAATGCAAATTATATGATCAAAATTGTTTGAATGATGGAATGATATAATAATGTTTTCTATTGTATGCAATGAAAATGATTATGCATTATATGATGATGATGATGTTTTTGTTAATGTCAAGTATACTTAATCCATTTAATGAGATGACATTATTTTTGAATTCTTCACCAATCTTCGTAACAAATACTTTGTAGATGTAAAACTATCAATGAATGTAATTTAATTTACCATGCAAATCTACATGCAAACATTGGCATCTTAATAGTTCTTTTATTTTGCTTGTTATCATCATGGAGCTTTTAAAATGTTGAAAGTAAGTACAAGCATCAATGGTATAATTTAGACCAATGATGACCTGAGTACTACTTTCATGATTTTTGATATTGCAAGGTAACACAAGCATCTAGTATAATTGAACTGAGATGACTTGAGAATTTCTTGCGTAAACAAACATGAATCAATCATTTTATTATGTGAATTGGAATGTCATTAGTGACACTTTGGAGAGAACGTCTTGCAACAATTTACACAATAATAATTAATTCACAAACAATAGACAAAGAAAATATCATTCTTTTTCCTGGCTTCTCTAGTTCAATATATCATCGAGTTGCTCCAAGGAAATGATAACAATGATCAAAGTACAACAATTCAACCTCTGCTTAAAGTATTTCAATCATTATTCAGATTAGACCATCCATTTTGAGTTGTCCTGATTGGTTTGATTTCAACTGTCTTGATGTGGATGGTTGATTTTTTGAAGTGATCTGATGTTTGATGTATGTTTAATGTTGAGTTTCTCAATGATCATTGTGTTTGCTACATTTTCATACTATTGTTTGTCCATTTGTTTAAGCTCAAGTTATTGCCCCTAGTGGTTTCAGGATTTTTCCCCCAAGCTAGTGTGTGGCACGATCACTTTGCCAGGATATGTACATGATGTTCACCTTTCAGATGTTAGGTGGAAAATGATGGAAAAAGTGGACGACCAAGTCATGCATCCAATAGATAGAAAAGTTGGTTTAAATCACAAGTAGCGCATGCTTCCAAGTTTTCACTACTTGCTTTTATTGCACTTTTTCTGACTTTATGGTTTTTTTTCGTCTTTTTGTATTTTTCTGATTTTTGTAGTTTTCTCTTTTTCTTCTTTATTTTTATTTTATTTTTATTATTTTTGTATTTTTTTGTCACCAAGATGCCTATTTTCCAGGTTTTCATCAAGGTGACCCTTTTCAAATGTGCACTAGATGTTTCAAGTATAGAATTTCCTAAGATGGATACTATTGATAGGTTCATCGAACAAATCCCCTTCAGGTGTAGACAACTGATAGGCTCCAGATCCATAGACCGATATGATTACAAAGGGACCTAACCAATTAGGTTCAAACTTCCCTTTCTTTTCTTTGTCCTATTGATTTCTAGGGTTTTCCTTTAGGACCAAGTCCCCAACCTGAAAGACTCTAGGCTTTACCCTATGATTGTAGCTTCTAGACATCCTCTGTTGATATGTTGTCAAATGGTTCACAACTTGTTGATGACGTTCATCCAATAGTTCTAACTCTTGAAGTCTAGAGACCCTATAATCCTCATCTGGAATGATACCCTTCAGTGATACACAGAGTGATGGAATCTCAACCTCAATGGGTAGTATAACCTTTGATACATATACCAAGGCATATGGTGTAGCTCCTACAGGTGTTCTAATGTTGGTTCTGTATGCCCAAAGAGTAGGATTTAATTGAATGTGCCAATCACGTCCAACATCGTTGACAGTCTTCTTTAGGATTTTCAAAATAGTTTTATTTGAGGCCTCTACTTGGCCATTTCCCTGAGGATAGTATGGTGTTGAAAAAAAATGTTGGATATGAAACTTCTCACACAATTCCTGCACATCCTGATTCTTAAAAGGTCGACCATTGTTTGTGACAATGGACTGAGGAATTCCATACCTACAGATGAGGTAGTTTAGTATGAAAGATTATATTTTCTTCCTAATGATTTTTGCTAAGGGAACCACTTCTATCCATTTTGTAAAGTACTTTGTTGTTGTGATTATAAACTTGTGTCCATTGGATGAAGAAAGATTAATGTTTCCTACTAGGTCTAGTCCCCACTGAAAAAAAGTCCATGTTGATGTGAATGGGTGCAATTCTTGTGTTGGTGCATGAATTAAGTTACCATGGATCTGAATTTTTTGGCATTTCTTAACAAACTAAAAGGACTCCTTCTCCATGTTTGGCCAATAATATCCCAAATGGAGGAGTTTCTTCGCTAGGGTTAGTCCGCTTGAATGAGTTCCACAAATACCTTCATGAACCTCATGTAAAGTTATCTTAGACTTGTTATGTTCTAGACACCGAAGAAGAGTACCATCTAGACCTCGATGATAAAGTATGTCAACGATTAAGGTATGTCATGCGGATTGGCGAATGAAATTGTGTTTCTGGTTTCTAGAAGGATATTGTCTTTTAGGTAAGCGTAGATATTTCCATAAATGGAGGATTGACTTTTAGCTAAATGGCATATGGTCTAAGATTTTGGGCTATCATAAGTAGGATTAGACACTTGTTCTACCATAAACTCATAATGACCTCACATTTCTGGAAATTGTAAAAGAGAAGCAATTGTCACCATAGCATCCACAACTTTGTTTTCTACCCTTGGAATCTGTTCAAACTTGATATCCACAAAGTAATTTTTAAGATCATCTATCATCTTTTTATATGGCATCAACTTCTCATCTTTCGTTTGATATTCATCTTTCACCTGATAAATGACTAGTTATGAATCTCCATATACTTGTAGCTCTATGATTTTCCATTCAATCACCACTTTGATGCCAATAATCAAAGCCTCATACTCATCTACATTATTTGTACATGGAAACATGAGTCTATAGGACCTTGGGATGGTGTGTCCTTGAGGTGTAACAAATAGAATTCGAACACCAAACCCACGTTGTGTATGACCCATCAAAATAAAGCTTCCATTGTTGTGTTGTCATAGTAAGAATGTCTGCATAAGGAAACTCTATATTCATTGGATGATCATCTGGTAATGGAGCTTGAACGAACTGATCAACAATCACTTGAACTTTGATGGCTCTCCTATCCACATACTGGATATCAAATTCACTCAAGAGCATGATCCATTTGGCTAGTCTCCCTATTAGAGTAGCCTTGTTGAGTAAGTATTTTAAGGGATCAATCTTTGCTATGATTTTAACCATGTGGGTTAACATATAATGTCTCAACTGCTGGGTAGCAAATACCACCGCCAAACATGCTTTCTCGATGAAGGTTTAATTTATTTCATAACCATTTAGAGTCTTGCTAATATAATAAATAGCTTGTTCCCTTCCCTCAAGATCTTTATGTGCTAATAGAGCTCCTAAAGAGATGTTTGTTGTTGCAATGTATAATAACAATGGTCTCTCTTCTGTAGGTGGCATCAATATGGGAGGTGACATTATATATTTCTTTATTTGATTGAAAGTTGTTTCACATGCTTCATCCCATTTGAAAGAGACATTCTTATGTAGCAAATGATTGAAGGGATGACTTTTGTCTGCTAATTGGGAGATAAATCTCCTGATTGATTGTAGTCTGCCTTGTAGAGATTTTAATTGACTCATATTATTTGGTGGCAGAATTTCCATTATTTCCTTGACCCTGGCAAGATCCACCTCGATGCCTTTTTCTGAAACTATGTAACCCAGAAGTTTTGTTGATGTAACCCCAAACACACATTTCTTAGGATTTAATCTGACATTGAATTTCTCCTGTCTGGTAAATATTTTTCCTAGAATCTCTAGATGTCCCTCTTTGGTGTATGATTATGCTAATATATCATCCATGTAATCTTCCATAAAAGTATGCATCATGTCATGGAAAATGGTGGTCATTGTACACTAATATGTTGCACCTACATTTTTCAACCCAAAGGGCATGATGTTCCAACAGAATGTGCCCCATGGACATGTGAATTATGTATTTTCCTAATCTTCAGGTGCTATCTTGATTTGGTTATACCCTGAGAAGCCATCCATAAGTGACAACATGGCATGTCTCGTTGTTAAGTCCACAATAATGTCAATGTTTGGTAAAGGAAAATCATCCTTTGGACATGCCTTATTTAGATCTCTGAAATTTGTGCATATTCTGATACTATTATCTGGTTTAGATATAGGTACAATATTATAAATCCACTAAGCATAATTGATAGACCTGATGAACCCTACATCTAACAACTTTTTTAGCTCAGCTTTTACCATCAAGGCGATATGTGGATGCATTTTCCTTAGTTTTTGTTCCACCGTTTTATCCCAGATGATAGAGATAAATGATCCATTAGAAGATATGGATCTAAACCTGGCATATCAGAGTATGACCAAGCAAAATTAATGCTTTTGTCTTCAAAGAACTTGTTGAATTTTGGCTTTTCTTGTTCAGTCATAGATGCTACCAAATCTAAAGTATTAGCCTTTTATGTTGTGTCAATATTGATAGACTGTGTAGGCTCCACCAATACTGATGATCTTTCATGATAATGTTCAAGAAGGGTGTCAAATCTCCCATATTTTGGTGCCTCTGAGAGGTTTTCACCATCAAATGCATTCTTTATTTTTACTTTTTCGAGATTTAATGCTGCCATTGAATGGTTTTCACCATTAGATCCATTATTCATGTTTTCAATTTTGCAACTGAAAGATTTGACACCCTCCTACCTCAAGGGGTCGTTATGAGATTTATGATTAGAACTTGTGTCAGATTCATCATAACAAAGGAAATTTATGATAGCATCATCATTCTCAAAGATAGGTACATTGATAGGTTCAGTTGGTGAACCCAGTCAATAAGTTCAAGATGTAGTAAGGGTAGAAAGTCATCGGATTGGTTAAGTTCAACAACACTAAAGGTTCTGATAGCAATGTTGTCAAAATTTTCAGTGGTAATGTCAAGGTCTATGATATTACTCTCCTCCAAGTCATCTATCTCACTCAATATTTGTCCATCCTCACTTGAGTCATCGATATTTTGTGATCCAAATACAAGGGGTCTAGTTCCTGAGCTTTGTCCCTCCTCGCGCGTGGGTGAATACTCTTTTATGACATCAATTGGTATGTCCTTGTATGATGTTTCTGATAAAGAATCCCACTCATACTCATTAGAATCTATTTCAGAGCTATCCTGCATTTGAAGGATCCTTTCAACAACTCTATGAGTGTTGTATTCCTTTGCTTCTCCCTTGTAACCTAGTCTTGTTTTGTCTTTTGACTGAAGTGTCAAAGGTTGAATGTGTTCTATAATGCCTTTTCTTTTTCAAATCGATCCTTGTCCTTCATACCCCATTTTCTCTAAGATAGCTTTTCCTTTTCCATACTGATCTATCTTTATGTTGATATTTGTTGATGTTGATGATTTTTTGTCTTTGTAGAGCCAATTGAGGATGGCCTTGTCTTCTGATTCGTCTTCTAGAGTACTTGCTTTTACAAACCTTTCATCTAGGACCGTTGTAGGTTGTGATGATTGTTGTGTTATTTTTTATGGCTGCCCATATGATTTTGGAGATGGCAACAACTGTGAAAGATATAAATATTTCTCAATGGAATACTCTCCCATGCCTCTGTCTTTTAACTGTATCTTTTCTTTGAACTGTTTTGATAGAGTATCCAGTGGATCTTCATTCTTTGATGAAGTGGATTCAACAACACTTGTTTCCTTTGACTGGTCCTTTTTCTCAACCCATTTGGATATAAAATTTAGTTTCTTTTCACCACTTGATGAACTAGAAGTGTTTACTTATCTATTATGGAGCACCAAAGTGTCTTGAGTTGTTTTAAGCATGTTACAAGTTTGAGGACTATTATATTTAGCTAAAATAGTGACTTCTTGTCAATTGACTGAAAAATTTAAACACTGATGATAAGTTGAAGGTACTGCTTGCATTTCATGAATCCATGGACGTCCCAAGAGTATGTTATAAGTGAGATCTTTGTCTAATACTTGGAAAACAATATTCTTCACAATTGGTTTGACTTGAATAGGTAATATAATCAATCCTTTGGAGGATCTCTCTTCTTCATCATAGGATTTTATTGTGATCTTCCTTTTGGCGTCAATAACATTATCAGAATAACCTAGTGCAAGAATCAATTTCAAAGTGCAAATGTTTAAACCAGCTCCACCAACTATTAAGACATGTTTTACCCGGTGTTTGTGGATTAAGACTTCAATATGAAGGGCAACATTGTGTGGATGATTAAGTGACACATCATATTGTTCAGAAAATGATAGGAAGTGAGGTGTGGTTAAGTGTCCCACCATAGCCTGGAATTGACAAACATCCAGATTATTGGGTACTATTGTGGCCACAAGAGCTTGTTCCAAAACCTCCTTATGAGATGGTGAGATTTAAGAAGTTCCAAAATTGATATTTGTGCTAGTATTTTTTGTAATTGATCGACTATGTTGTATTGATTTGAAGGGGTATCCATGGTTTTAGAAGAAACTCCTTTCAATATTACCTTGTATTGCCCCCTTGTTGTCACATTGATTGGTTGGTATTCTTGATTTTCCCTTATTTTTATTACATTGATATGATTATTAGATGTATCCATGTTTGGGATCAGATCTATGGGTATGATGTCATTCATTTTATCAGTTTGATTGTCATGATCCTCATTATTCTCAACTGTAGAGATACAATGAATAGTGTTGTCATAAATGTAGTTTACATTTTTACCTTTATTGTTTGTAGAAGAAGATTCTCCCTTTTCATAATTTGGTAAAGGATTTTTAAATGCACCATGATCATTGTTTGTTTGAGGTCCTTCCACGAATACTTTCTTGTTGTCAATCAAATCTTTTACTAGATGTTTCAACTACATACAATCATTTGTCTTATGTCCTTTGTTTTTATGAAAGTTACAGTAGTCAACATCATTCCACCAAGATGGTTTTACTTTTGGTTCCCAATTTCTTGCTTTAGGTAAGGTGATAAGTTCATTTGCAATAAGCTCTCTCATTGTTGATTCTAGTTTTTGTCTCAATGGTGTGAATCTTCATCGATTTGATGGTCTTGGATATGATTGTGGCTTAGATTCTCCATTGTTTGGGTTGTTGTTTTGACTAACATTCTAATCGATGTTTTGGTCATTGTTTTGATTGTTCTTTGCAATAGTTTCTGTCAAATTAAATACTGGTTTCACATTTTGTGTGTCATTTGTAGTATCATTGTTTCTAGTATTTCTATTCTTTTTCCAAAACTTAGGTTTATCATTGTTGCCATGGTGATTTGAGGAATTTGTATTGTTTGATCCTTCATTGTAATGTTTTATTACTCCTCTTTTGACTAAGGCTTCCTCTATCTTCAGCCCATTTTCAATTACTTTCTCAAATGTAGGTGGACATTGTAGTTCAAGCGTATAGCTCATGTCATCAGTTAAGTTGTCAATGAATAATTCCATCTTTTCTTCTTTAGGTATAGAATGAGGATATCTAACAAACAATCTTCGCCATCGTACAATCTTCGCCATCATTGTAGAAATGAGAGGAATGTTTCACCTTTCTTCTATTTCATGTTGTAAAGGTCTTTTATTGTTACCTCATGTTGAATATTGAAGGAAAATTGTGAGATAAATTTGTTGACTAGTTCTTCGAAAGATAGAATTCCTGGTTGTAGTTTAGAAAACCATTCCATACATTCACATCCTAAGCTCCTTGGAAATAAAATCATTAGATAAGTGTCTTCTTGTGCAAATTCTATACTCATGGTTCTGAATTCCCTCACATGATCAATTGGGTCCGTTTTACCGTTTTACTTGTATTTTGGGAATTCGCAATGTCTAGGAAATGGTATCATGTCCACACTTGGATCAAAAGGGTAAGGACAAATGTCTTGTAATGAGTACCTCTTTGTGGTTCCTTTTTGCATATCTTGGAGTTGTTGCAAGTTTTGCATTTGATGTGTTAGGGCAACCACTTGATCTATGTTTTGTGTGTTGTGTGATTTAGTTTCAACTGCTTTAGGTGTTTCTTTTAGTTGATTGATGTCAAAGTCTTTTGGAAGTTTGGCACCTAGTTCAGTTAGCATCAAAAGGTATTTTTCCATATCTTGTTCCAAAACCCTTTCCATGAATTTGTGGAAATTTGGATCTTGTTTTGTAGTTTGGATATCTTCTTGGGTTATTTCATTTGTATCATTTTGGTGGAATCTATGAAAAGGATTTTCTTCAACCATGATATTTGATGTTTCAATTCCCTTTTCCCTAAGTTTCTATCTTTGTAACCTTGTCAAAATTGGCATACAAGTGTTTGATTTTCTCACTAAACTTTGATCTTTTGTGTTTGGATGAGTGTCAATCAGATTTTAACAAAGTCAAATAGAATGATATATCCTATTGATGAGACCAAGTTAAAAATTTGATTATTGTGTTTTTTTTTGTGATTGTAGGATGACAAAATTATGATAATGAAACTTAACCTAATAACAAAGATTTGTGTTTGATATTTGGACACTTTAAAGTTGCAAGATCTAGGTTTAACTTGAAAGAGTTTTGACTTGTAAGATCTTATTTGTTTCAAGTTTAAGACACTATCTGGACTATGAAAATATTTTTGTCTTGATAAAAACCCAAGTTTTGATGTCAACAGTCTGACAGGGGTTTCCAATAGCTCTATGTTTTCTTGTTCTATGGATGCGCTATTACAAAGGGCATATGCGCTAAAACAGACTATGTATGTGCTAGAAGATATGGTAAATGCGCTATCAGACATGGTATATGCACTAAAATAGATTGTGGACACGCCAAGATACTGGTAATTTTTGACACTGGTAAATTTTGGTGATAGACTGCAGATGCACTATAAGATTTGTCAGATGCGCTGAAATAGACTGTGAATGCGCTATTTGAATAGCAGAAGCGCTAAACGATAGGGTGTATGTGCTAAAAATGACTGCATATGCATTATTTTGGGACTTCACAGTGTTGTCTGGTTTTTCTCAGTAAAGGGACCAATTTTGGGTTGTAATTTTTTGAATTTGGGGTATTTTGACAAGGTATCTTTGCTAGTAAATCTTTGAGTTTTGATGACAAGCCTAATGTTTCCAAGTTTTTCCTCTATTGTAAGAATTGATCTAGCCTGTTGGAATATTCTATTGTCAGTTTGGGGATGAAAGAATGACGAATGGGTTGACTATGATTATCCTTTTGTGGGAGAGCTCTTCATTGGAAATAAGCTTGTGAATATAAAGGCTCTAAGGAAAAATCATCAGTATATCCTCTAGCAGAGTTGTGATACCTATGGATAAAATTTTGATGTTCAAACAAGATTTTTCTACTTTGATATATGAAGCATCTCCTTTCCAAAAGTTTTTTGTAGCTAAGTTGCTTCTTTGGTTTCTTGAATCTTTTTGCGAGGGATTTCTTGACAAATGTTGTTGGTTTCCAATCCCTAATAATAAATTTTCACAGGTTGACTTGTCAAACTTTTTGTGTTTTTCTGGATGATCTTTTTCTAAATTAATGATTTGAGAACACAACAAGCAATTGTAAAACAATTGTTTTTAAGTCTTAGAATCTAAACAATAAGTGTATGTTCAAGAATCAAACATGATCCTCTATGATTTCCACTGGTTTTTGACAAAGAATACACTTGAAGAAGACTCACTCTTAAGGTAAAAAAGGTCATCATAATACTCAACAACCCACATCTTAAAATTGTGTCGACTCACACAACCGTGTCACCCCCTAGAGGGCACCTGTGTTTTTGTCTTTTCTAGGCACATACTCAAAGTTAGATTTCTTGATCCCTTGAGAAAACGGTCTATGGAAATTATATGGTGAGTTCCTTCTTCCCTCCCCTTGCACCGTGAGTATTACAATGTTTAGAAACTGACAAGTTGGATTCTACACTAAGGTTCGTAGATAGGGTATCTGTTCGGAGCAGCAAATGATAAACTCCCTCAGGAGACCTCCCAATCTTTAGAACAAATATTTTGGGGATGGTTATCTTGCACACTTCCAGTAAATGTGGGTTTCTCCAAATTTACTTTTCTTTTATAGTGGGTTGGAAAACTTGGCTTTGGTTGTTCCCACTCAGGTCGTTCCCATAGGGTGAGTAATTTTTCCCACTATGGTAGGCCTTCTAAAGGATTTAAAAAAGCATAAAGTGCATGAAATTAAAATCTGAGTTTGAAATTTTGATCACCCAGTTAAGAGGAGAGCATAGGTCTATCACCACATAATCACAATAAACAATGTTTAGTTTTAAAGCCCAAATGATAATTTTCTATTCTACGTGAAGATATTGCTACAAAAAAGATATGATGTTAATTTTAACGGAGATAGAATGTATGATGACTACCCTAGGATTGTTGTATTTTAATCCAAATGACTACCCTAGGATTGGTTCATTTTAATCCAAAAGAAACAATGAAACTACTGGCCACAGTTGTGTCAGATCTAGACAACAATTTACAAATGCGCTATAAAAGAGGTCATATGCACCACATAATTGATCGGATGCGCTGCAGGATCAATCAGATGCACTGCAAAATCAATCAAATGCGTTGCAAAATTAATTGTATGTACCACAACAGAGAGTGTTGGAAGTGTAGTCAAATGTGTTGGAACAGTCTTCACATGCGTTGTAGTTTCTGATGGATACGCTAGAATAGTCATCGAATGCGCTAAAGTATTTGGTAGACATACCATAAAATCTCTCAATCACGCTAAAAGAAACACATCCAAAGCTGCAAGTACACTTTTCAGGAAAAAAATTGTTTAAATTGTGGGTTCGGGCCCCACGATGGGCGCCAATTTATGTGTGAGTAAATGATCAACTAACACAATCAATAAGACATTATATCAAAGATTCAAACAATAATTAAACTAATTTAAAGTAAGAATCTACTGAAAGCTTCATATTGCTCTCTATAGATCCAAAGATTTATTAAGTCACTGGGCTCTCAAATTTGGTAAGCATTATGACTGTTAAAATGTCAATCTAGAGAATGAGATGTTGCTAAATGCAGGAATCTAATCCTATATGATGATACTGTGATTGTTAAAATGCCAATATAGAGAATGGGATGATTATGATTATGATTATGATGCTAATGCTATATGATGATTTATAAATGATATAACGAAGCTATTGTAATCTAAATTGACATGAAACTTGATGAAAGAAGCTACAATAAATTATGATGCAGCTAAATGAAAATCCATGATAGTGATTCTATTCTAAAAAGCTTGCTATTTCTATTGCTAAATGATAATTGCTTATGGCTAAGATGCTTGATTGCTTAATTAGTATTTTTGCAGAGTAAGTTAGCACAAAATTTGGGATAATTTTCCTGTAGACAAAGGTTGTATTTATAGATTCCCGACAGTATATTTGTGATGTGGCAGCAAGTAAAGGTCTGGATTTGATCTGAAGAATTGAATAGTGAAGGATGAAGAAGCCTGAGCTGAATATGGAGATTGTTCCTCCCCACAAAAACACTCAGCAAGATGATAGGAAGAATCATTGGAGAAAGATGAAGAGGATTGCCTGCAAGTTTGTCTCCAAATTTACTCATGAAGGTTCAGATAAATTAAGTAGATATAAAATATCTAATTTGGTAGGTAAATATGATTAGCTGTAGAAATATGTGCATGAATTTGAATATTTGGATTTTATTCAATTTTAGGAAGAAATAACAATTATTAAAATAAACAAATGTGTTTTATATTGTTTATTTAATAAAGAGAGATAATGATAATTAAATAAAAACTATTGAAGTTTTGATTATTTAATTAAGAGAGAATAATCAGAAGAAAATGTGAACTATATAAATAAATATTTCTATTTATTCAATAGTAGATGAATTTGATTATAATAATTAAATAAAACAAAGTGAAATTTGTTTATTTAATGAAGACAAAATAATAGAATAAAGATTAAAGAATTTAAAAGAACTATATAAATAAATATTTCTATTTATTTAATAGTAGAAGAAATAAAGGTTAATTAATCAAATAAATTATATTTAATTAATTAGATTATCCAGACCATTTTTTGGTGTATACACAGGGTAGTCAACTACCCCACTCACTTCAACCCTTTGTCTCTTCATTGGTGGTTGTTCTGATGGAGGAGAACCTCTTGGAGGAGAGTCAACATTAAATATAATAGGTGAAGGTTTTCTAGGAACTGATCTCTTAGGAGAAATTTACCCCAATCCCTCTGATGTGGTACGGGTTGGAAAATTTTGTTGTTTCTTTACTTTCTCTTTCCTCCTAGAATATACTCGGATCTTCTTGGGTGACTAGTAAGAAGGAATTTCCTTGAATACTATTGTGGAATCCTCTTCAACCACCTTTGATTTCCCTTTATCTGCAATAGTTCTTTCCTCTCTTAGCACACCAACAACACTTTCAATCCAAAACACACATTACCCTGTTCCATTCCCCTTGAATGTTGGGTAGAGGATCATAGTCAGGATATGATTTCCTAACATTTTCCACCATCTTGTTGAAATCAAGATACATGGCTTTTCTTTCTTCTTGCACTTGTAAACCAAAAATATTTCTAATGACATCCTCAAGGTAGTAGAAGTTATGAACAAATGTACCCAGTTTAATTCTTTCCTTTACTGTAGCAATGAAACCCTTAGGATCATGATTTCTAAGGCACACTGTTCTCTATTTGTAGGGTCCCAAGATCTTATCAAAGGCCTTCCATCCTCCCTTAACCACACAAAATACGCAAATATTATCCATTCAGGGAAGAATGAACCCTTCTTTTGATGTTCTAGCAGATGTGCCATTTGTGCACCTCCTAATTGTCTCATTATTTCAATAAATCCAATCCTCAACGACACATCCCTTAGTAGCACAAAAGGATAGATGTTTGTCCCATATACCCTAAATACAATTGTGTCTGAATATGGGATGATGTCTCCCCAATTACGAGTTATCTTCAATTTTGGTCTCCTCTCCATGGGCCTTAAGAAATCATGAATTTCTTTTGGGATCCTTGGTGGATCAAAAATCAAGAGTCTCCTTAATTTGGAGGCAAAATTTTTTTGAAAGATCACATAATCAAACTTTTGGTCATCCTTGTCCAAAATTAGGGTCCAACACTAGATGTGCAGCTCAAGATCACCCTTTGTCTTCCTCAATGACATGTCTTTTCCAAAGTGCCTCTCTCCCTTATATAAAAACATGTGCATCAAAAGGGAGTACCACCATAATTTTACCCAATTCTTCCCTTCCTTAAGAGCAAGTAGGCCCTTATGCATATGCTCTACCAAATAGGTAGCATAATCATAAACTATATTGAAATTTGTGTGTTGAATGTTTGTTTCAATGTACATGTATTCCCTTGGCATAGTTTTTGGTACATCGAAGCCAATAATCTAACACAAGGAGCGGACAATCTTCCTGAAATAGGGGGCAAAGTACCTCGTAGGAAAAGGTTCCTTCTCATCTTTTCCAATCTTTATCTATTTTCTATTCTTTCCATATCCTATTGTGGTAGTGTGCATTGGCAACATTGTGGTTTTGAGAAAGACCTTGGTATTCTCATATTATTTCCTAAAGGCATCAAGGTCAATAGGGATCATATCTTGATTCCAATCATGCAATTGAAAGATTTTTGCAATCTCTTCCCCAGTGATCTTGACCATCTCAGCACCATCATATGCCATAATTACTCTAGAAACAGGGTCATATCTTGTTGCAATGTCCCTCAGCAGGTCTACATACATTTATACATTTGGGACCACTAGTTTCCCCATGTCTAATCTCCAAGTGTTGCAAGTGGGGACTACACACTTCCTATTTCCAAACCAGTTCTTGAACATTTTCCATCCAATGAAAGGAAATTCATCATCCCTAATACAATGTTGTTTATCCAGTAACGCTTCATGAATTCTAGGGCCATAGTATATTACTACTCCTTCAGCCATCTTGTTAGTCAAGGGTTTGAGTTGATCACCAATGTCCTTAGAGAGTCACCTAGTTGCGGTTTCAGAACTATACTTTTGTGTCTCGGGAGTCATCGATAACTAGGCAAGTTTAGAACAAACTATGGTTCCGATAGAGAGGCTCAAAACCTAGTTCCTTCAACTAAAATCCAAGGCACAATTGGAAGATGCAAATTTGAACAAGTTCGGCAAAAAATTACAATTTATGCATAATTTTAAAACACAATAAAGTAATCAAAGCATGCAGGCCAATCCAATTGGAAGAAGAAAAAAAAATCAACACTTGCCCTAATTCAAGATTGTTTAAATAAAGCACAAGATATAGCTTTAATCGTACTCATGGATTTTCACATTTGCAGGAAACCCTAATTTGTTTGTGTTGCAATTTGAAAGACTTTGATCAACCTCCTGGATGCTCTTCATTCACTTGCAATCTTCAATTGTGTGAGAAAACCATTTTTTATGTGCATTTACGACCAAATTTTGATAGCTGAAAATGTCTTGTCTTCCATTACTGCTCACTCATGCAAAGAAAAATGACTCTAATTTTTGTGTCTTTGATTTTAAATAGCAGCCATTGATCTACCTCTAAGATGGTGTGTTGAACAACTCAGATTGAGTCAACATGATTTGAATTTATGTCATCATCGTTCACTAATGCCTTAGGAAATGAAAACATGCCAGCTAGAGGCCACATCATTCCTTCCCATGGGCTCCACTCCTTCCTTCAAGCAGATGAAAGAATACATGTGTCGTTCAATCGCAGACCTCACAAGTCTCCGACGAACACTATTTTTAATCTTGTGAGGTGAGTGATGAACGGTTAAGCTTTTTTCTCGGCCTCGCATATCAACTGTCGATCTCAAGACCATTGAGCTTTGGGTGATCTAATGTAAATAGAGCCCCACCTCAGAGAATACATGTGTCAAGCAATCACAAACTTCACACCATCTTGAAAACCATTATTTTAATCCTACAAAGCATGCAAGCAACGAGTAGGATTTCTACACATGTAAATAAATTTAGTCATAAAAATGTGACCATGACTAGGCCGATGAGATTATGACCCTCAAGGAAAATACTCAGACTTAAAACCGTTTGAGATAAAATAATTCCGCCCAACATAGGAAAAAATTAAAACAATGATATCGCGTTGGGAAATTGACAAACCAAAGAAAAAGGGTCGGTAAAGGTATGTTTTTGATGGCTTAAGTTGCAACTTAAGTAACTGGCAATTAGGTGAAATAGGTCAATAGAGGATTAAAAAACCCAAGGTTTTAAGACAAGAAATTTGAGAGAAGAGTTACAGGGCTAAAACCCTAAACCCTACCCTTGGGTACGGATGCAACAGACCATTATAGGGCACATAACAATCTCAAATTTTCAAAATTTTAGGAGCTCTACCAGTGGGTCATTTTGGGGGATGCATACACCTAGCAGGTATAGTGAGAATCCAAATCTCTTGGTGAAGCAGACCAACACAGAGAAACCCAAAAAACCCAAGAGCTTGCCCGAAAAAGGAAAGCAGATGCAACAAAAAGAAAACACACCAAACATATACACACTAATTACAGGGCTATACAATGTACATGGAAAATAACATATTTCATGTGAAATAGGACTTCAAGAACTGTCCATGTACTGGCAGTTCTAAAACTTCACATGTTAATGACTACAAGAACTATAAGTCCCACCCATGCGTATCTGCAATCAAATATGGCCCAAGCCACAAAGGATCAAACTTCCCATGTTTTCCTGTCTTCCATCCTTGCATTCCACAATAAAACCATGCACCCAACTTTGAATTTCCTTTCAATGGCCTTTTTATCATACAGGTGTTTGACTTGCAGTTGTAGCCTCTCATTTCTTTTATGAGCTTCTCTTCTAGTTTCGTCAATCTTAATTAACTCTTCCATCCCGCGTTGCATCTCATCACATATGTCATCACCATATTCTTAAAAAAAATTGTACATATTTATCAAGTTGTTATGAGGTATCTTTGCATCCACCCCATATACCAGGTTAAATGGTGACTGCCCAATGACCTTTTTAACTATAGTCCTATCTTCCCACAATGCAAGTTGCAATATTGAATCCCATGCCTTCTTGTTCTTCTCAATCATCCATTTGATGATCTTCATCAAACTCTTGTTACTGGATTCTGCTTGTCCATTCCCTTGTGGATGATAGGGAGATGAATAAGAAATACATATGCCATGTTTATTGCAAAATTCAGTAAACTCTTTAGATCTAAAACACATGGCATTATCAAAAATAATTCTTTCTAGGACTCTGAATCTACTTAATATATTATTCATCAGGAAATCAATTACCACTTTTCTTGTTTCCTTTCAAGTGGGAATAGCTTCTACCCACTTTGTAAAGTAATTTGTTGCAACAAGGATCCATGAATGACCCCCACTTGACTTTTCTGACATCTCTCCAATAAAATCAATGCCCCATTGTTGAAAAGGCGCCTAAACTACAATTGGTCTAAGAGGAAGGTTACCAAAAAAATTCAACTTACTAGTGAATCTTTGGAAAGCATCACATTTTTTAACAAACCTGTGAGCATCTTTGAACACAGCTGGCCACCAAGCCTGCCCTCGGTATTTTGTGAGCTATTTTTTTTTCCATGTAGTGACCTCCAAATGCTCCCTTATGCATTTCAATCAAAAGGTCTTTTGCTTGGTCTCCATCTACACATCTAAGTAACACACCCTCTGGGCTTCCCCACCAGAGTTCACCATCAATAATAATGTATTTGATAGCCTGCAACTTGAGAGTTATCCTTTCATTGTTGGGCATGTCTTCAGGGCATTGCATAGTCTATAGGTACTCTACAATTCTTTTGTACCATCCATAGGTCTGCATGTCGCATATGGGTGCAACATTCTCATGTTCAACTTGATTGATCTTATTAGCTTCTAAATTAGTCTTGGCCATCAACTTAACCAAACCCTAACCTCTCCCCAAATTTGTAATATGGATGTCAATATTGAACTATTGGATCCTATTGATCCACCTGAATCTTTGACCTGTGGTTTCCTATTCAGTGAAAATATCTTTAACTGTTGCACTTGGAAGATATGCTACAACAGTCGCTCCAGTCAGATATGGTCTAAAATTCTTAGTAGCTTTTACCAGGGCATATGCTTGATTTTCTGTCACATCATATTTGAGCTCGGCAGCCTACAAAGACTTGCTGAAGAATGCAATAGGCTGCTCAAAACCTTCATCATTCTTCTGCAGCAATACTCCTGCTACTGTATGAAATAAACCAAAGGTGAATAGCTGAAATGATTTTGAATAATCAAGGGATTTGAGGATAGGAACTTCTTTGATGGCATCTGTATACGCATAAAAATGGTCATGTCTATAATCCTGGCAATTAATTAAATATTTATTATTTAATTAATTTTTCTAAAATCCTCTACATATGATTAAATTTAATTAATTTAATTATATTGTTCATTCATCTTATTCTTCTTCCATAATTAAATAAATTTATTTTATTTAATTATTTTCATATACTTAATTATTTAAATAAATACATTCTATTTATTTAAATTAATTATCACTGTTTGAATTTAAATTAAATCTTTTGATTTAATTAAATTTAAATATCCCTTTTCTTCTATTTTAATTTCTTCTTCTAATTAATTAAATGTTTCATTTAATTAATTTCATAAAAGTGATTTAATTAAATAAATTTTATTTAATTAAAAATATCTTATGCTTTCTTTCCAAATCAAAATTAGGTATTTTACCTGATTGTGCAATCTTCTCATATCATAATTAAATATTTTATTTAATTATGAAATATTCTGCTTTTTTCAATAAAACATGATTAAAGCTCTTTTCTTATCACCACCTTTCTTCTGCTTTTAAAAACTTAATTAAATATTTTATTTAATTAAGAAAAGCTTAATGTCCTCCACAAATAAATAATTGATTTTTTTAATTAATTATTTATCAGCTTTAAATATTTCTTTTATTCTTATCTTCTCTTCTTTTTCCTCTTCCATAAAAATAGAAAAATCTTGTTTTTAGGTTTCTTCTATTTTCTCTTCAATTTCATCTATCTTCAGCCGTTCGATCTGCCAGGAATTATCACAACCGTCAATCAAGACAGCCAATCAAAATCATTTGAAAAACTCTATAAATACCTGTGTGAATCCAAGCATTGGTAATAGGCAATTAATTAGATTTCATGCATTTAGTTCATTTAGCATTTTAATCTCATAGCATCGTCTTTATTTCAAGTTTATTAGTTCAAATCATCATCATAGCTTAATCTTGCATCTACATCATAGCAAAATCTCGTTCTTTAGGAAGACAGTTTGTTGAGCCTAGCCTACGATCTGAGAACACAAAGCTGGAATCGACAAAAACACTAAAGATAGAGGACAATAGGACGACAATGGAAGCAGGATACTGAGTTTGCACTTCTTTACTCTTTATATTTTGCTTTGATATAATTTCCTATTGGTGTGTTTGAACAGTTATTTTTAATTCGTTTACGCATCTGATTTTCATACACACAGCATCCTTTATGGATTGAAAATATTTGGTAGGCTCTTCTTTCCATGCTACCTTTTCTCCTTTCTTGAGAATTTTAGAAATAGGCCTACTAATTTTAGCAAAATTAGTAACAAATCTTCTCACAAAGTTAATTTTCTCAAAGAAAGATTGGATTCCTTTCACATTCCTATGTGGTGGGATCTTGTCTATTGCTATCACACATTCAGGTTCAATCCTAACCCCATCCTTTGAGACAATATGCCCCAATAACTTTCCTTCCTTAACCCCAAAAGTGCATTTCTTAGGGTTCAAAGAAATCCCATACTCCAAGGCTCTAACAAGTATTTTCTCCAAATGAGAACAATAATCTTCTTTCTTGTTACTATGAGCAGTCAGGTCATCCTAATATATAGCTAGGAAGAGATCAAAAAAATCCCAAGCCACATCCATGGCTCTTTGAAATGTTGCACCAGCATTGATCAAGCCAAATGGAATTCTTACGTACACATAGGCTCCCCATGGTTTAGTGAATGTAGTCTTTTACTGCTTGGATTCTCTCACCATAACCTGATTATAACCTAAGAACCCATCCATCATTGAGAGCAGCTCACACCTTGTGACCTTTTGCAACATAGCCTCCATGTTTGGTAGAGGGTAATTGTCTTTCAAGGATGCTACATTTAGATTCCTAAAATCTCCACAAAGCCTTAGGTCCCCATTCTTTTTCCTGACTAGAACCAAATTTGAAACCCATAAAGAATTCCTTATAGGCTTAATAATCCTAGCATCTATTAACTTCGTAAGTTCTTGCATTTTTGGTTGTGATGTGGGATTTATTGGCCTCTACTTTTTCCTAAAAGGTTTTATATTAGGCTTCAAAGGTATCTCATGCTGAAATAAATCATCCCTATAGGCCTTTAGGTCATCATATGACTATGCAAACACATGTTTGTACTTCCTCAATAGGGAAATCAACATGGTTCTAACATGAGGTTTCATCTTCTTCCCTATGTATACCCTTTTGGGAGAATTCTCTGTTCCAAGATTTATTTCTTCTAAATCTTCCCTATGAGAAGATGCTTACTTAACATTTGATTTATCAGGGCTATGAAAGACCCTCTCTAATGCAACGAGTCCTTTGGGAATCTTGTTGGTTTTCAATTGAATCACACCATTCCCAAATAACATTTCTTTTCCATCAACCACCATCACTAATGATCCAAAATCAATTTTTTGGCTTTCATATTGATCAATATAGTGCAAAAATTTCAAGATGTCATTGTCATCATCAAACACTTGCCAGTTGCAAATGTTGTTAGGAACTGCAGGCCAAGTTTGTACTTCTTTTTTTGAAATTCCATCAAAGGTTACATCATCTAATCTGATAGCAATATTAGCTAACAAATTTTCCCTAACATTCATTCCCCTTTCTATCTAGTCTATATTAAAAGCATCAAAGGCCTCAATAGTATTCCAAACCGCATTCCTAAATTGCTTAAGCTTTTTATTTTTGGAAAAAAAATTGGATTAACCTGAGAAACCACTAATTCAAAATCTCCCAACAATTTTAACATCTTAATACCATGCTTTGAAGCTAATGTTAGACCAAGCAACAAAGACTCATATTCGGCCACATTATTTGTACAAGAAAATTTTAACAAGAAAGAGTACTTGAATTTTTTACCTTGTGGGGAAATGAGAATAACCCTTGCACCGAAACCCTCTTTGGAATGAGCTCCATCAAAGTACATAGTCAAAAGAGCATCTTCCTGTGGTGCATCTAGGACCTCCCTATCAATCGGTGCAAGTTGGACTTCTTGTTTCAATTCTTCAACCCGAAAAGTGTCTAAACTAGTATCTACAAAATTTATTATCACTGGTTCTTCTGGCTCCTCTGCATATTCAATCATGTGAACTCTTGGTTCCCTAGAAATCTTAACATCCTTTTGGTCAATTCAGAAAGTGGAAAATGACAAATCACACTATACACTCCCACCCATGGATGCACTCCATTGTCTCAACAGTAACATACCATAAGTTGGTGGAATGTCCACCACTGTGTACTCATAAAAAACTCCTTCTCAGGCAAGGCTACCAACTTGTATGGAACTCTGTTAATTACTCCTATAACAGGCACCTCTCTTGAGTCCATAACATAACACTTCCCATAAGTGCTATCAACCTTCAAACCCATCTCTTCCATGATTTTTATTGGCATCACATTGTTTGAGGCCCCTTAATCTATCCTGTAATTCCTAAGCAACTTCCCATCAATAATCAAGCTTAGAAAAAATGGATTGACTTGGATTGGATTGGAAATACCTGTAGTTCCCAATTATATTTCAGGATTTTCATTAATCACTGCTTCCACCTCAACATTCTTCTCTTGACTTTTGCTTGATTCAGTTTGATCAATCACCACTTTATCATTTCCACTCAGCAACACTGTTGATGAGAGCAATAGTATTATTCTTATGCTCATCTATTCTCATCATTTTTAACAGTGGGATTGTGACTTTAACCTGAGACAATACTTGGAACATATCTATAGGAGAATAATCTATAGGAGAATAATTTGGTAACTCAGGGAGTATCAATTCCTTAGAAGTTACCTTGTCATCTTGTCTTTTAACCTTTTCAGCACTCAACTTCAAATTGTTTTCCTTCATAGCCTAAGGAACAACTTCACCATTAATCTTAGCCTTACTTCCCTTCTTAGCCCAAATTCTCATCTCTTTACCTTCTTTAGGTTTTGTCTCTTCTTTCTTATTTTCTGTCTTAGTCCCTTTATTCTCTACATAGTTCTTGATAAACATGCTACTAGGGTTACCTTGATTTCCACTTACAATCCTATTTCTCAAATTAAGATTGCTTCTTGCTTGAGCAACTGATGCAATTGTGAAATCTTCAATTTCTTTGTTTGAAGGTATTCTCAAAGAAATATTGTCTGACTCAAGAGTGTAAACAGTGCAGTCATTCTCTCTTTCTTCATCTGAAAACACTTGTTGATGGTAAGAACTCACCTCTTTCCTCTGAACATCCACATCACTTCATCACAAGCAAGATCTGATTTGGTCATTAGCACGTTCACAATTTCATCATGATCATGAGGAGAATCATAACCTCCTTGATCATCTGGTGATTCTTCTATTGATCTTGCAACAACACACTGCTGTGAAGAGTGAGGAATTTGACATACCCCACACCATGGAAGATCTTCAGTGACATTTGTGGAATGCTTTTGCAAAGGATCAAGTGTGCTTTCATTTTTCTAATTATTATTAAATGGCTTCCCATTGTGCCAGTTACTATGGTATGGGTAGTCCTGTAGTCTTGGTGGCCTTTCATTTCTTTGGAACTATGGCTTATCATTCTTTGTTGCCTTTTGCAATAGACTAAGAACTTGATCCAACTTCTCATTAGGGGCTAGAGCTTTTCCATCCTTTTCATTTTGAACTTTTGGATTCTTCAAGGGTTTAGGATCATCTCTCCTCCCCACTTTACCTGATTCTCTCCAAATTTTTTCTATATATACTACCATTTTATAGGCTTCTCTAAGGTTCTATGGATTCTTATCTCTAATCAAGTAACACATCTTTGAATCATATGCATTACAGTACACCACCAGGAAAGAATTTTCATTAGGCCTCAAATAACCAAGGACTCTATTCATGGCCTTTTGGAATCTTGCATTAAACTCAGTTTCCATTTCATTATGTCCCTTTGTGATATTGTTAAAATCATTTTACCTAAACCTAGGATCGGTTTGGTCTCCATACTATTCTCTGAAAATTCTATAGAAATAATCCTCGGAATCAACGCTTGCATCAGGAAAGCTTTTGTACCAATCCCTAGCATCTTCAATTAAGGATTACATAAAATATTTCATAGAAACATCATCATCCCATGGCTCAAAATCTTCCACAAAACTCTAAAAGGATTTCAAATGATCTTCACCACTGAGAGCATTATTACTAGTAAATTTGGATACATGTTTTCTGGCATTGTCCAGGATAGGATTAGGGTACCCAGGGATATTCTCAAAACATAGTTGCCTATATTTATTAGTATGCAATAATCTTCTTCCAAAGGGTCTCTCTTCCTCATTTTGATTGTCATGATTCCTTCTCCTTTCATTTCCATCATCACCACCACCTTCTTTCTTATTTCCCTCATCATATTCGGAATATGAATTTTTGTTCTTATTGTTTCCTCCACCTCCACCACCCTGATCTCCACCACCTCCTACCCTAGCAGTATGTTCTTCATACCTCTTCTTTTGGGACTCACTATTATTTTTGCTAGAGCTTGAAGCCTCTAGAGTTGGTGTAGACATCTTAAGAAAGGAAATCTTCCTAGCCATTTCTGCATTGGCAGCTTCTATTTCAGCTTTCTTTAAATCTTCCTTTAGTTTTTCATTTACCAACCGCAATCTCAAGAGCTCAGGATCTGGGGGTGCAGTGGAAGGAGTAGGATCAATTCAAGCATTATTGATGGGGGTTTTACAAAATGAAGAATGGGAATTTGTATTGTTGGTGGTATTGAAAGTATTGAAGGTATCCTTCTTGGTATGATCCATGGATTCTTCCCATGATCTATATATGATGTTTTCTTAACAGTAGCAAAAGGATCAAATGCCTTAGTAGTTGCAACATTTCTTGTATAGGTACTAGCAGTAGAGGTTCCTATCTGAACCATTACTTTAGGAATTTCATGGGTAGTCTTAGTAGCCAATTTAGAAACATTTTCATCAAAGGCCTTACACCTAGCAACATCTTCTCTCATCTTCTCTATTTTTTGTTTCCTAGCATCTCTCTCAAGTTGCTTGGATCTAATCCTATATTCTTTCTCCTTCAACCCTTTGAGTCTATTTTCTTCTTCTCTAGCAGGTTGAAGTTCTTTGATAGGGACATGGTTGGATTGAATCATTCACTAACTCAATGCTCCGGGTCTCACCTTTGATAATCCCTTGGTGTCACTTCCTCCACCATTCAACCTGTAGGTCCTATGCTATTTAGGAACCCCTGGTTCTTCTACCAACCCTACTATCATTTCTAGTTTGCTGCTACCAAGCCAAACTTGGTGCTCTTCCTCTCTCACTCTCCCTAGCCCTTAATCCTTTTAAAGACTAGTTAAGCTCTAATGCCTCCCAACTTGTTTTCAGGGGTGTGCATAGGCTTCCATGGCTTCAAAACCATCAAGGAAGGGTTCTTGTTTAACCTCCATTCTCTACTTCTCCATCGCTGTCACAAAACCCTAGTCTAGGGTTTGGGAAGGCTACTAGCCTAGAGCCCTTTTAGGCCTCCTCAACCAAGAAAACAGGTTGACACTTCTCTCTTTCAACAGATTAGGCCAAACTCTCTTCTGACACCCTAGCTCATTTCTTAAACTCTTGAATATTTTCTAGGTTTTGGACCCCCTCTGTCTAGACACAGGTACAACTCAATTTTTCTCCAAGAACTAGGGTTTTTTTAAACCATTTCTTGATATGTTTTGCTCTTTCCAACCTCCAGTTGAACAGTCAAGGACTCTACCTTCTTGACAACCTTTATGAATGTTCCTGAAACCACTGAACACATTTCTTTAACAAAGATTAATCACCCCTACCACGTTAGAACAGACATTCCACTGACTTTCCCTAATCGAGTATTAACCAACTCGCCTAGGGAAAGATTTTTAGCATGCTTCCAGAACTCTTAAAGACTCCTACCACTATAGTATGTACACACATGGGGTTTATCCTTATTTCAAACAATTCCATACTTCTTGGTACGGTGAGGAAACAGACTAAACCTCCATTTTTACCAGATTTACCAGTCAAAATAGCAAGAAAAGAAACACAAAATTTACAAAACTGATGAAAGCGATGAGAAAGCTATTTAATGTATCAAAAAAAACTTCCAGAGGCTTCACTACATGCTATCAACCCTACAAAATTCCTCTTTCACTTCATTTAGCAACAGTCACACGGGCAAGAACAGAAAAATAGAACTTTTCACACAAAAATCACTGTATTTTTGTTATTAGCATATAACTTCAAACGTTCCTAATGCTTCCAACCTTATTGAAAGGTAAAGAGATCCCTTTTAAAATTCTTGGAAATGATTAGGTTTCCTCTTTCGAGCCTAAGAACAGCCAAAAGCTTGTTGTTGTAAAACACAGTGTGTTTTGCAACTTTTGTCTATAGCTTAGGAAACAACCACAAAAAGGATTCCAAACTTATTCAACTTCACCACCTCTCACCTAAGAAACAAAAGTTCTCAACCACAATTAGGATGGTGTTCAAAACCTTACAAAACATAACAAAATGGATTTTAACCAAAAACTTCAAAATAAGCTTGCACTTGGGCAGGTGCTCCTGCACCATTCTCCCCCTCTCAGCCCAGACAACTAAGGAGAGGTAGAAGAGACCAATTTCAGGTCAATTCCAAGTTTCTAGAATTTATTTTCCTGTATCCAAGTGGCTTCTGATTCTGGCTTGTTCTTCCACTTGATAAGGTGCTCCATGTACACCTTGTGTCTAGTAGCTTTCTGCACTCTTGACTGCAAGATCTTCTCTGCCTGAAGCTTGTCTTGTTGAGGAAGGGTGAAATTACTGATGTCTTTGAATATTTCCTTGTTGTTTTGTTCCTCATCAATGACTGATCCCTTGTACTTGATTAAATCAACAACATTGAAAACTGGAGAGATGCCCAAATCTTATGGTAATTCCACCTTATATGCATTCTTGCCATATTTGGCCAATACCTTGCATGGACCCACTCTTTTCATCTATAACTTGGTTTCCATGCCCTTCTGCAATCTAGATTTGTTGAGGTGGACCATAACATAATCCCCAACTACAAATTGTACATCCTTCCTTGACAAATCAACATTCTCCTTCAACTTTTGGGTTGCTGCAGTAACTGTCTTCTTGACCTGCTCATGAATCTCCTTCATGGTCTGAGTGAAGTCTTCTGCATGTCCCCTCCTATTCTCCATTGATCCAAGGTCTCTGAGTTCACAAATACCTCTTGGGTGCATCCCATACACAACCTCAAAAGGACTTTTCCCTGTAGTTCTATTTACACTGTCATTATAAGCATATTCAGCTTGGGAGATCACCATATCCCATGTCTATCCATATTCTTTAGTCAAGCACCTCAGAAGATTACCTAGCACTCTGTTAACCACCGTTGTTTGACCATCGGTCTGAGGATGGTAAGCTAATCCAAATGATAGATTTGTACCCAATTTGCTCCATAGAGTCTTCCAAAAATGACTCATGAACTTCACATCTCTGTCAGGAAAAATTCTTAGAGGAAAATCATGGATCCTAACAACCTCCTTGAAGAAAATATGAGCTATGTAGCTTGCATCATGAGTAGTTTTGCAAGGAATGAAGTGACTCATCTTGCTAAATTTGTCCACTACTACATACACACTATCAAAACCAGTCTTGGTCTTAGGAAGACCTACCACAAAATCCATGCTCACACACTCCCATGGTCTATTAGGAATAGGCAAGGGTTGATACAAACCAGCATTGCTAGCTCCTACCTTAGCTTTCATGCACACAACACACTGTTCCACATATTTTCTGACATCTCTTGCTAACTTAGGCCAATAATAGAACCTTTGAACTAGCTCTAAAGTTTTATTAATACCAAAATTCCCACTAAGACTGCCATTATGCTTCTCTTGAATCATATTTTCCCTCATTGATCCTCTTGGGACACATAAAAGATTACACTTAAATAATAGTCCATTTTGTAGTGTATACTCAGCATATTGACTATGAAAATGATTCTCAAAATCAGAGCATACCTTGTAGGCTTCTGAAAAGTCTTCATCCTCCCCATAGAGGTCTTTGAAACTCTCTAATCCAATGCTCTTCAGCTGTATTTCCTGCATTGTCAGCATTCTCCTGCTTAATGCATCTGCCACCTTATTCATTTGTCCCTTCTTGTACTTGATGGTAAAAGTGAAAGCTTGGATGTATTCCATCCATTTCAAGTGTCTATTACTCAGCTTCTCTTGGGTGTTGATGTAACTGAGTGCCTGGTTATCAATGAATACCACAAACTCTTTGGGTAACAAATAATGCCTCCACTTCCTAAGGGACTAAACTAAAGCATATAATTCTAGATCATAGGTAGAGTATTTTTTCTTGGCTTCATTGAGCTTTTCACTAAAGAAGGCTACAGGCCTACCGTCTTGACTAAGTACTCCTCCTACTACCACTCCACTTGCATCACACTCAACTGTGAACAACTTATCAAAACTAGGCAATAACAAAATAGGTTGTGTTGCCACTTTTTGTTTTAGTTTTTCAAACCCTTTATCAGCCTCTTGAGTCCACTTAAACTTTGTTTTTAGACCATATTTGATAGTATCTAGGACTGGTGCACATATACCACTAAAATTCCTAATGAATTTCCTATAAAACTGAGCTAAACCATGAAAGCTCCTTACCTCTGTTGATGTGGTTGGTGTAGGCCAGTTTAGGATGGCTTCCACCTTGCTTGGATCCATCTTCAAAGTTCCTTGGGATACCACAAAGCCTAGATACACAAGTTCTTGCTTGAAGAACTCACACTTCTCAAGGTTGATTGCCAACTATTCTTCTTGCAGCCTTTTAAGTACCATCTCCACATGCTTTAAATGTTCTTTTGTTGTCTTACTGAAAATTAGTATGTCATCAAGATAGACCACTACAAAGATCCCTGTGAAATCCTTAATCACCTCATTCATTAGTCTCATGAACGTGCTAGGGGCATTTGAGAGGCCAAATGGCATCACTTTCCACTCATATAAGCCATCATTTGTCTTAAAAGTTGTCTTCCATTCATCACCTTCCTTAATTTTGATATGATGGTAGCCACTCTCGAGGTCCAACTTAGTGAAATACTGTGCTCCTCCAAGGCAATCCATTAAATCTTCAATTCTAGGTATTGGGAATCTATACCTAATGGTGATCCTATTAATTTCTCTAGAATCAGTACAAAGTCTCCACTTACCTCCTTTCTTAGTTGCTAAGACCACCGGGACTGCACATGGGCTGATGCTCTTTTGAATCAGACCTTGACTCAACAATTCTTCCACTTGCCT
The DNA here is from genome assembly GCA_007258455.2 of Sequoia sempervirens. Lineage (NCBI taxonomy): Eukaryota > Viridiplantae > Streptophyta > Pinopsida > Cupressales > Cupressaceae > Sequoia > Sequoia sempervirens. Next base: position 38,636 of record VDFB02347355.1, read on the forward strand.
AGCCACCTCCTTGTTCTGCTCAGGAGTAAGTTTGTATGTTGCTTTGTTAGGTAATGAGGCTCTAGGTATGAAGTCAATTTGATGACTTATTGCTCTCTTTGGTGGTAGAGTTGCAGGTGTTCCATCACTGACTATACTCTTGTATCTATCAAGCAATTTTTGGACTGCTTCTGGTAAGACTGTCCTTTCAGCCTTTTCTTCCTCTTTGGACTGCATTAAAACCACATATCCTTCATTCCCTTGGTGTAGGTCCTTAAGGAGCTCCTTGCCACTGCTCAACATGATGTTAGGTACCTTGGACTGCCCCTCATCTTCCTCTGTCAATGACTGCAGCTTGAAGGTTCTTCCATCCTTCTTGAATGAGATGGTGTTCTCTTTCCTATCATAAATGGAAATTCTGTCATATTGCCAAGGTCTGCCTAGTAGTAGATGACAGGCATCCATGGGTACTACATCACAAACTAGTTTATCTTTATAGCCTCCAATTGAAAATTCCACTGTGACCTGCTCATTAACTAAAACACTCTGCCCCTTATTCAGCCATGTGATCTTGTATGGGTTATTGTGTGATACCTTCTCCAATTTTAACTTTTCTACTACCTCCTCTGAGATTATATTGTCTATTGAACTAGAATCTACAATGACTTTGCACACTTTTCCAAGTATCTTGCACTTCACTCTGAAAAGAGCTCTTCTTTGCTTAGGTTCCTCTTTGATTGGTTGCCTGATCAGAACTCTGTTAAACATCAGATTCTCTCCTACTTTAGACTCTATATGACTGATTTCATATGCTTTAGGACTCATGGTGTCCTCTTGTGCATAGGCCACTCTCTTTTCATTGCTAGAAGAGGATGCTTTCTCCGGGCACCTATAAGTAGGGTGACCTAGTTGATTGCAGTGATAACACTTCATGCTTGCAAAATAAGAACTACTCCTACTTGCTCCTCTTCCTCTGTTTGAACCTCCTTGAGGTCCTCTTCCTCTGTTAAATCCTCCTCTTGAAGATGTTTCACCTCCATGCTTAGTAAGTTTTGATTCTCCTTGGCTCCTTTGATCATTACCTCTACCTTGGTAACCACCACGCTGTCCTCTTTGATCTCTGCCTCTACCTCTGCCTTTAGAGGACTGATCATGCTTTCTTTTGTTCCTTTCCTCAATCTTTATGGCCAACTGATAACATTGGTGGACTATCTTGGGACTTAATAAAGCCATCTCTTCCTGAATGTTCCACTTCAAGCCATTAAGGTACCTAGCCACTTTTAGGCTCTCATCCTCTGTCACATTTGATCTCAAGCAAAGCTTCTAAAACTCTTTTGTATAGGTGTTGACATCTTGGTCTTTCTGACTTAGACTCTGCCTCTTCTTGTGCAACTGAATCTCATAGTCATCTGGCTTATAGGCTTCCTTTACCTTAGCAACCATTCCTTTCCAAGTTGATATGGGCTGCTTGCCTTCTTTTTCCCTTTCAGTCTGAATAAACTTCCACCATATCAGGGTTGATACTCTCAACCTTGATTTAGCAACCTTCACCTTCTTTGCTTCAGTTACTCCATCACACTCAAAGTGATTCTCCATGCCTTCTATCTAATCCATGACCAAATCAGGATCCATCTTCCCACAGAACAACGGTATGCCCTCAAGTCCTTTTCCACTCAGAGCTTTCAATGCCTTCAAGAAAGGATCCTCCTCCAAAACAGGGTTAGGTTCAAGGACCTTGTCTTCCTCTGCAACCTCTTCTTCCTTTGGCACTGTTCCCTCCAACCTTGCATTGTTCAATGCTTTCTCAAGTTGCTCTATTCTTTCTTTTAAGGACTTGTTGTCCTCTTCTTGTTCTTCAACCCTCTTGGCTAATTGTGCATTTGTCACCATAGTAGGAGTTTCACTTGACTCAACTTCTGACATATAAGCTACTTTCCCAAACCTTAACCTTGCTCTAATACCAATCTGATAGGGACAGGGTTGGATTGAATCATTCACTAACTCAATGCTCTGGGTCTCACCTTTGATAATCCCTTGGTGTCACTTCCTCCACCATTCAACCTATAGGTCCTATGTTATTTAGGAACCCCTGGTTATACTGCCAACCCTGTTATCATTTCTAGTTTGTTGCTACCAAGCCAAACTTGGTGCTCTTCCTCTCTCACTCTCCCTAGCCCTTAATCCTTTTAAAGACTAGTTAAGCTCTAATGCCTCCCAACTTGTTTTCATGGGTGTGCATAGGCTTCCATGGCTTCAAAACCATCAAGGAAGGGTTCTTGTTTAACCTCCATTCTCTACTTCTCCATCGCTGTCACAAAACCCTAGTCTAGGGTTTGGGAAGGCTATTAGCCTAGAGCCCTTTTAGGCCTCCTCAACCAAGAAAACAGGTTGAAACTTCTCTCTTTCACCAGATTAGGCAAAAATATCTTCTGAAACCCTAGCTCATTTCTCAAACTCTTGAAGATTTTCCAGGTTTTGGACCCCCTCTGTCCGTACACAGGTACAACTCAGTTTTTCTCCAAGAACTAGGGTTTTTTTAGACCATTTCTTGATCTGTTTTGCTCTTTCCAACCTCCAGTTGAACATTCAAGGACTCTATCTTCTTGAAAACCTTTATGAAGGTTCCTACAACCACTACACACATTTCTTTAATAAAGATTCATCACCCCTGCCACGTTAGAATAGACATTTCACTGACTTTCCCTAACCGGGTATTAACCAACTCACCTAGGGAAAGATTTTTAGCATGCTTCCAGAACTCTTAAAGACTCCTACCACTACATTATGTACACACATGTGGTTTAGCCTTGTTTCCAACAAGTCCATACTTCTTGGTACGGTGAGGAAACAGACTAAACCTCCATTTTTACCAGATTTACCAGTCAAAACAGCAAGAAAGAAAACACAAAATTTACAAAATAGATGAAAGCGATGAGAAAAATATCTAATGTGTCAAAATAGAACTTCTAGATGGCTTCACTACATGCTATCAACCCTACAAAATGCCTCTTTCACTTCATTTAGCAGCAGTCACACAGGCAAGAACAGAAAAACATAACTTTTCACACAAAAATCACTGTATTTTTGTTATTAGCATATAACTTCAAACGTTCCTAATGTTTCCAGCCTTCTTCAAAGGTTGAGAGCTCCCTTTTACAATTCTTGGAAATGTTTAGGTTTCCTCTTTCGAGCCTAAGAACGGCCAAAAGCTTGTTGTTGTAAAACACAGTGTGTTTTGCAGCTTTTGTCTATAGCTTAGGAAACAACCACAAAAAGGATTCCAAACTTATTCAACTTCACCACCTCTCACCTAAGAAACAAAAGTTCTCAACCACAATTAGGATGGTGTTCAAAACCTTACAAAACACAACAAAATGGATTTTAACCAAAAACTTCAAAATAAGCTTGCACTTGGGCAGGTGCTCCTGCACCATTCTTCCTCTTCCAAGGCTTTCATGTCCTTATCTATATCTTCTTCATTTTATAAGAGATCTCCAAACTCACTAGGTGCAAGGGTGTGAAAATTTTGTTCAACTGGGTCTTCCTCAAGGGAAAGGTGTATTTCCATATGAGGAGATTCTCCCCTTGGTTTAAAATTCCTTCCATGAAAAATAGACCCAATTCCAAGGGTTAGAGGTTCTTAGAATTTCTTAATTCTATCCCAAAATCCCCACCTATCTTCCTCTCTTGAGATGCTGAGCTCATTATCAAACACTTGCTCAACAGGAAAACTTCCTAGATTTTCCATAGACACTTCAACACCATGTGCCTCTTCACGGGTGCTTGCACTATTTACTTCATTATTGAAGGTAGGAGATGCTTCAGCAAAGGATTCAATAGACTTACCTAATTTGGTAGTTGTCTTCACCCATAACGGCTACTTATCCTTTGCAAGCTCAGGGTCCAGCTTCTGCTTGGGATCATTCTTTGTGTAGCTCCTAGTCTTCTTCATAGTGTCCAATAATATGTCCAAATTTTCCTTCTCACATTCTTTTAGAGAGTTTATTTTTACACTGGTGTGTGAGACCTCAATTTCATCACCCAAAATACTAGGAAATAGGAACTGATTGCACTTTGACCTTTTACTTGTGACTTCAGACAGGAGTCTAAACATAACCCGACAAAATGAGACAAAATGACCCAAGATTTGATGCATAGACTGGATATGATGTATGCAACTTAAAATTTTGAACCAATTATTCTTCCAACGCAAAGAGTAATAAAGCACTTGACTCTGATTGTACCAGATTTGCACTAGAGACTTTGGAATTGACACGTCCCCATCAAAGTCACCAATCTGTTGGTTGTTTTTAAAGAACCAAGCAGATCTCACCAAGTACCTATGAGCTTGCGAGACTCAATTCTTGAATACTTGAGAGATGATTGGTCAACGAATGAGATGAAGCAATAATGCTTCCTCTCTTGCACTTTGGGCTTTGCAAGACCTGAGAGGGTGATCCCACAATGTATATCCTACAACTCTTCTATACAATTATCTATGGGCTAGGAGTCAGAACAAAGCAAACTGAACTGTAAGGTGAATTTAATCCTAAACATCCATGATCTACATGAGATTGCCTTGCAATTCACAAATTAATACTCAAATTTTACCACTACTTATCAAATCCACTATACAAGTACAAAAATTCATGATTTACTCAAAGAATTTTAACTGATCCATTGAATCAAAGCCTAAAATAAAACATACACCAATTTTTTATACCTTAAAACAGGAGAAACATACTTCAAATATGTTCTCTCTATGTTCACAATTTGCATAATTCGGATCCAGAATTCAGCAAGAGACTCATAATAATGGCCATGGATTCCATTTTATGAGAACAAGGGAGAAAAACAAGCCTTCAGCCAAAAGTACACATGTCACATTTTAATTAGACCACTACAACACATATTCCCTTTGTAGTTACATTTACACTTTCAATTGGAGGGAACACACTGTTGGTATGTGGCGACTGATCATGCTATACTATATATCCCATGGTATACTATACATCCCGGCCCCCTGAAAAAAGAAAAATCTGATTTTGTAGAACCCAAAAATCTAGAAGCTTCTAAGCTTGTTAAAAGGGGGTTCAGATGGGTATTACGGTATGATGAAAAACACGATTATTCACAAGATTGTAATAG
>VDFB02347356.1:0-11986 GCA_007258455.2 Sequoia sempervirens
AGATCCAATCATAGTCATTACAGTAGCTACCTTGTTTTGTGCCCTGGGAATTTTCTCAAAAGTGAGCATGTGGAAATATGACCGAAAGCTATCAACCATGCACTTTTAGGGAATCAACTTTTCATCCTTGGTGTCATATTCATCATTGACCTAGTTGATAACCAACTAAGAATCACCAAAGACTAGGAGTGTTTTGATTTTCCATTTGATAGCCATTCAGAGTCTTGTGACAAGTGCCTCATATTCTATGACATTATTAGTATAGGGGAAGGCAATCTAAAATGACTTAGGAATGGAGTCTCCTTGTAGTGTGATGAATAATATACCTGCTCCTGAGCCATGACCTGTATGGGACCCATCAAAATAGAGTTTCCAAGGTAATTTAAGATCCATGTTGAAAGATAGATTTGTTGGGGAAGTTTGCTACCAACGAGTGATTACCTTGTACAATTCCATCAATGATTTGATTCACTATTACCTATCCTTTTATAGCTTTGTGGTCCACATACTATATGTCATATTCACTCAGTATCATAACCCATTTTTCCAACCATCTTGTTAATGCTACCCTACTGAGGAGATACTTTAGTAGATCAATCTTTGTTGCTAGTTGTGTCTTGTGGTTCAGCATGTAATGTCTTAACTTCTAGGTGGCAAAGACAACTGCAAGACAAGCACATTTTATGTGTGTGTAATTGAGTTCATATCCAACCAAGGCGCGACTGATGTAATATATGCTCTTTCTTTCTCATCATGATCATTTTGTGCAAGCAGTGCCCCCAGTGCTGAAGTGGTTGTAGAAATATACAAAATCTAGGGTTTTCCCTCAATGGGTGGCACTAGGAAAGGTGGTGTCAAAAGATAGACTTTGATCTATTAGAAGGTTGCTTAACTCTTGTTAGTCCACATAAAGAGGATTCCTTTGCATAGCATATATTGAAAATGTTGGCATTTGTCTACTAGTTGTGCAACGAAGCATTGGATGGACTGTAATCTGCCTTGCAATGTTCTTAGTTCACTGATTCCTTTTGGTGGAGGCATGTCTAAAATTGCTTTCACTTTAGCAGGGTCAACTTCAATGCCTCAGCAAGAAACTATATACCCCAAAAATTTTCCTAAAGTCACACCAAAAACACACTTCTTAGAATTCAAAAGGACCTTGTACTCTTCCAACCTCTAAAATATTTTATCAAGCACTTTTAGGTGATCATTGTGTGTCAAGGACTTTTCCAGGAGGTCATCCATGTAGTCTTCCATAAGCGTGTGCATGAGGTCATGAAATATTGTGGTATTGGCTCATTGATATGTGGCACCTGCATTCTTTAGGACAAAAGGCATGACATTCCAATAGTATGCACCTCAAGGAAAAGTGAATGTCATTTTATGCTGATCTTCTAGGGCAATACGAATCTAATTGTAGCCCAAGAAACCATCCATGAGGGACAACATCTCATCGCCTACTATAAGATCCACGGTGATGTCTATGTTTGGAAGTGGAAATTCATCCTTTGGAAATGACTTGTTCAAATCTCATAAGTCTGTATAGATGCATATTTAACCATTCGGCTTAGTGACAAGTATGAGGTTTGAAATCTAGTCGGCATAGTCTATTGATCTTATGAATCCTGCATCTAGTAACTTTTTCAGCTCAGCTTTGACTAGCAAGGAAATTTGTGGTTGCATCTTTCAAAATTTATGTTTGAATGGTTTGGCATCTAGAAGGGAAAATGGTGCAAAAATAGTGTTGGATCCAATCCTAGCATGTCGGCATAGGACCATGCAAAGTTGATCTTGCATTGTCAAAAGAACTTTTGAAATTTTGGCTTCTCTTCTTCTGTTAAAGAGGTTACAAAGAGAACCATTTTAGGATCTTCAAGTGTGGAAATATTAACTTATATGGTGTCCTCAATGAGCATTACCATTTTTTCCTATGTAATGGGAAGAAATTCCAATCCTCCATCCTTGGGCACATCAGAGAGGTTTTCACCCTTGGATACATCCTTTCTTTTTACTTTTGTATCATCAGAAGGTGCCTTGCGGATTTCACCAAAAGACATGTATTTTTTTGTCTTTTTTTTGTTATTTTTGCAATTCGAGGATTGCATAGTCTCCTCAAAGTATATTTTTGAATCTAGATCTATAGTGAATCCAACCTTATGGTCACCAATTGGTATCCCTTCATGGAGTCCCATGAATTCTGAAATAGCTTCATCATTTTGAAAAATGTCCATAGTGGGTGGGCCTTGCTAATCCCATTCAATGAGTTGTGGGTATACAAGGGAGATACAATCATTAGTGTTGGTGAAAGGCGAGGAGGATGTGGAAAGCATGCAAACCAAAGCTAAAAGGGTAAAGACAAAATTATTGACCTCAAATTCCTAGTTTGTTTCCATCCAATTATCATCTTCATTAGATTCAGGCAAATTGCACTCATCAACAAAATAGGGGACGAATGGATTGGAATCATGATCAATAGTTTCATGTCACCAAAATAATGAGTTAGAATGATGGTCAATAGGGTCAGATGATAGTTTAGGTTTGTCATCATCACAAGGCCAAAAGAATCTTACCCATTCTTCTCTTTTCTTTGGGATTTTAGGATTGTCATTGGAAGGATTCTGTGGTGGACCAATCTTAAACATTTGTCAGAATATTTCTTCAAAGGAAGGCTCACCAAGTTCAAGAAACATTTCATTCAGGTCATAATCACTCAAGGATCTTTGAGAACCAAATTCCCACTCATGTGAGTTAGTTTCGGTAAGGGAATCTTCGATTGTCTTGACACATTCAAAAGCATTCATGCTCTCACCTGAAAGTGCATTGGTACATGGATCATTAGTTTCAATTAGCTCAAACCCTAGCCCTAGATACTTTGGTCTTCTAGAAGGAATTATAGGTTTCCTTCTTCCCATCTTGTATTTACCAAGGCCACTAGTTCCATCATAGCCTTTTTCCTTCATCATTTCATAGCCTTTGCCATATTGTTGTACTAGTAACAGGGATGGATCTTCTAGGTCTTTGTAAATCCAAGCCGATATGTCTTCAATGTCTTCTTTGTTCAGTTCTCCCCATTTCATGAAAGTCATTGTCAGAGGAACTTTAAAAATCTCTTTAGGCTCTAGTTTAAAACAAGGTCTACCATAAGATTTTGGAGACTTGGGTATTTTAGTGATACAATAGGTCATGTTCAATTTGTATTCTCTGTAACCTTGTTCCTGGATCTTGATATTAGGGTCAGCACTTGGGATTATGGTAGAAGATGGTATGGTGGAGGTCAAAGAAGTGGATGTGGATGGTTTGGTGAGTGTGCATGGATTGATGTATTTGGAAGAAGTGGATGTCGAAGCTTCATGGTTAATTGGCATTTGGTGTTCTGAAATACCTCTCAAATTGGTGCAATACTAGAAGGGATCAGGATCTCCAGGTATGGTAATTTTAGTGTCGTCGAAAGGAAACTTCAAGAATTGGTGGTAAGTAGACGGTACGGCCTTTAAGGCATGGATCCAAGGTTGACCAAGTAAGATGTTATAAGGTAGTTCAAGATCTAGGACTTGGCATGTTATATCTACAATGACTAGCCCCACATGAATAAGAAGTGTGATAATGCCCCCAGAAGAGCGTTCCTCATCATCGTATACCTTTATGCCAATGCTTTTGGTAGCATCTACACAAGAATCAAAGAAGTCAAGTGCTTTGACCAGTTTTAGGGAGCATATATTCAATCCTGCTCTGCCATCTACTAAGACTCATATAACCTTATGTTTATGGATGAATAATTCAATATGCAATGCATCATTGTGAGATGGTTTAGGTGAAGAATAATCTTGGTCTGAAAAGGTAATGTGATGAGGAGTAGTCAAGTATCCAACCATGGCTTTGAATTGGTTGACATCAATGTCATTAGGGACATAAAGACTCCTGTAAGGCTTTATCAAGTATGGACTTTTGTGTAGGCGAGATGCGTAGCAACTTAAGTATTGAGATTTGAGCAAGTGTTTTTCCCAATTAGTAAATAAGATTAAATTGTCCTTTGGGTTGTGACTGTTTGGCAGAGGGACCAGGTATTGTGATCTTTGGTTGTCTAGTAGAAGGACAAGCTATTGTGACCTTTCCTCTATAGGTGGTGACATTACACTCTGAATTCTTCTTAATGGTGATAGTATTGACATGTTCGTCGGTAGCTCAGAGGTGGTTAATATTTATTTTTGTCATTAGGTGGTTTTGGGTTTGTGTTCTTGTTGCCATATTTAAGTTCTCCTTTTTCAATTAGAGATTTTTTCGAGTTGGACTCCTTCTTTGACTAGGTTTGTGAAAGTGGTGCAACAATGAACTTGAAAATTGTATCTCAATGGGCCCATAAGGCTTTGGAAAAATATGTTTACCTTCTCCTTCTCTAGTATCTCAATAGGACATTGACTTGCTAGACCCCGCCATCTTTGGAAAAATGGAATGAATGTTTCACCAGTGTCTTCTTGGGTCATCTGGCATAAAGTGGCAATGGTAATTTCGATGTTGATGTTCTGATTAAGGGAAAAAGAATGGACCCGAAACCATTTACAACAAGTTTTGAATGGACTTGAAACTATTAACAGGAAATTTTTGATAGGGACCCAAAACCCACACAAAGAAGAATAGGCTACACAATAAATGAACATAGACAATTAGCAGCAAACCAATAGCAAATCAAAAGATAAACATCAAGACAACCTAGATCTACTCGAAAGAGAAGGTTTTTACAGGCACCTTAAATCTGAAGTAACCAGGAATTACATAGTACCTTGAATCCAAAAACCACCTGAGACAGTCAGGCAACCATCAGCCTGAATCAACCAGACTACAAGATACCTCTTTCCAGTACTAGCGTGAGTGTGGAAAAAGTAAACTAAATACAATTAAATACACCTCTTAATGATACGATTGTATCAAAATTAAACATGAATTAAACTAATTTAAAAATAGAGAAAGAAGCTTGAAAGTGCCTCATTGTCTCCTATCTCCAAAGATTTATGAGTCACAGAAAGGCTCTTAGATTTGTAAAAGTATTGTGACTATTAAAATGCCTATTTAGAGAACAAAATGATGCTAAATGTTGTGATGTGATGATTGCTAATGATTCCTGGATGATATGGAGCTACCGTAAACTATCTTGACATGAGACCTACTAAATGGAAGCTACAGTAAAAACTAATGATGCCATCGTTATTCTAAATCTACTGATGCGAATATGCTAAATGATAATTGATGCTAATGAAAATCCTAATGCTTAAGATGCTTGAGTGCTAAATCCTACAGAGTAAGTTTGCATAAAAGATGATAATTCTCGGGGCTTTCTCATGCTTCAGAAGGCTGTATATATAGATTTTCGGCAACAGTTTTGCACAGGGCTAACACAACAGACGCTGAGATTCAATCTAGAGATTTGAATGGTAAGAGATGAGAAGATGGAGCTGATCATGGGGATTGTTCCTCCCCATGAAAACGCCAGGAAAGATGAGAGGAAATATTTGAGGAAGAAGATTGAGAGGATTGCCTACAGGTTTGTCCTTGAGGCTTTTCCTGTGAATGCCAGTTAAATTAACTAGATTTGAAAAATATAATTTTATTGGTGAGTGAATAGAGGGATTTGATTTATTCTTTTATTTAAATATTTTTTATTTATTTAAATTAACAGAAGTTTGTTTATTAAATTAAATAGAAGAAGTATGATAATTAAACAATAAAGTATAAAGCTTTATTTATTTAATTAAGATTGAATATGATGTAATAATTAAATAATTCCAACTATAAATTTGTTTATTTAATTAAAACTGAAGAAATAGGAGAATTAAGAATGTGAACTATTTAAATAAGTATTTAATTTATTTAATAGTAGATGAATTTGAGTATGATATTTAAATAAAATTTGTTTATTTAAATAAGACGAAAATAATTGAATCAAGATTGAAGAATTATGATGAACTATTTAAATAAATATTTCCTATTTATTTAATAGTAGAGGATTTTAAGGATTAATTAATTAAATAGAAATTAGGTATTTAATTAATCAGATTTCTCCATACCATTTTTAGGTGTATACATTTTTCCCCTCTTTGACGTGATGTGTTTATGCATTGCTTCAAAAAAATTTTGTGCTGCTGCTGCTAGTATCGACGAAAAAATTTCAGTATGCCCCAGACTTACTTTTTAGGTGATTGATGGATATATATGCCCCCTCGAGAGATAAATTAATGAATTTTTTATTTTTGAATTTTTTAGAATTTTTCAAATTTTTATGATTTTCTGAGGATTTGATATAGATTCAATGAATATTTGATAATGAAATAATTTATCTCCCAATAATTGATGAAGAAAGTGGCCTTGGATGAATTTCAATTAATCTCCCCTTTTAAAAATTAAATCAATCCCATAAAAATCCCTTTTTAAATAACCTATAAAAGGTTAAAAAGGTCCATTTCAACTTCATTTGTACATTGTGAATTTTGAAAATTTGGTGAGAGAGATCCTTGTGCCACTTGGAGGGAGATGCAGATTCCATATCACACCCACCATTTCGAGTGTGTTCGACGACATCAACAGCCAGCCGTGTTCAGACCTCCGATATGTCTATTTTTTTCTTTGGTTTTTTGTGCATTTTCCTCATTTTTTGTGTATTTTTGGATTTTTTATTTTTGCCTTCTTTTAGCGCTTTGGAAGTCCGTTGTAGTGCTTTCTAGATCCGTTGTAGCACTTAAAAATTCTGTTGTAGCGCTTTTATAATTTTAGTGCTTAGGAGGTTTGTTTTAGTGCGTTAATAGGTTAGATTAGCGCTTTGCAAATTTTAGCACTTAGGATACCGTTGTAGTGCTTCTGTAAGACACATTAGCATATTCAAAAATTTAGCGCTTCGGTTAGATGTTGTAGCGCTTAGGTTTCCTATTTTAGCACATTTGAATTTTTAGCGCTTTTACCCAAAATGTTAGCACTTTGACCAAATAGAATGGCACTTTTGATAAAATGGCACTTTGTCCATTTATAATAGCACTTTTGTCTGATGAAATGGCACATGTCATTTTTTTAGCACTTTGAATGCCTTTTTTTTAGCGCATTTAAATCAAAGTGTTGTGTTTTTTTGTCAATTTATTCTTGATGTTGTCAATTTTTGATCGTATTAGTTGTTGGTTTGATATGAATGATTTGTCTAATCAAATACATGATTTTTCGACTTCATGATAGGCAAGGTGTGATGTTTGTTTTGATGATAACTATCCTTATGATAGGTGAGGAATAATTATGATTGACATACCTCATGTTAAGCGAGGTTGATTTGATGCATTGATGACTGACCTTGAATGATAGGTGAGGTTGATTTGATGCATTAATGATTGACCTCATGATAGGCAAGGTTCAATGATGTTTGCTCATGAGATATATTCAAAATTCTCACCAAGAGCTGATTTGATTTGATATGGTATGTTGATGTTATTTGATGATTGACATGAATTTATTGACTTTGATCTTGTTATGATAATAGGAGTGATTAGGGAACCTCCAGGTTTGAGAGCATTTCCCTTGGAAATTTGATCTTATACCATAGTTGGAACAGCCTGAGATGGGTATTATCATACGTTGTGGATTGTCTCCTCTTCTATATATGCCCCAGATTAGGATTAATAGAGGTTTGTTGACAACGCTAGCCGAGAGGTGGCATAGCAAGCACAACACCTTTCATCTTCCTACTGGTGAGATGACGGCCACCCTAGAGGATGTCTGGTGGATTCTATAGTTTCCAATTGTTGGAGATGTTGTCACATATGATTCTATAGAGCAGGATGGGATTGATGCTCTTTGTAGAGTGTTTCAGGTTGATCATATTGTTGGAGAGTGGATTCCATGGCGTGAGATGGTTGATTCATACGCCATTTTCCCTACAGTACTTGCTAGTTTCATCGGAGGATTTCTCAGTCTTGATCACAGGTCTAATGGATTCTCAGTTGGTTGGGGCTAAGTTTTAGAGAGTATGGTTGTTCATGGCACCAAATTTGCTTGGGGCATGTGTATTCTTGCCCATTTATATCATGATTTACATTCAACTGTGTATCTCAGTGGTTGAAGTTTATCAGTCGACATTACTTTGCTTCAGGTATGGGTGTGGGAGCACATAGCTATCACTCATCCAATTCCAGCTAGATAGAGGCCACCCATGAGACCTTATGTGTTCAAATATGCTAGCCGGCTTACTCAGTCCAGACTGGGTAAGTTAGAGTATTGGAGGAGAGTTATTGACGACATAGAGTCTGTGACCTGGCATCCCTACCTAGATTGTGATCATTGGGATGATGATGATATTCAACTACCATTTCTTTGTCAGTCGATGATCCTGATTGGTCATGCTCATCGGGTACTAGAGAGATTCTTGATCAGATAGGTGTACAGATAGTATGGGATGGTACAGAGTATGCCCTAGGGTGTTGCTCATTATGCTCGTCATCAGTCAGATACTATAGATTGGGGGCCTTGTTTGTTGTATGCTACTGCCATTCAAGAGTATTAGGCTTTACAACCATTTGAGTGGGACATTCGGCCAGACATTGTCGAGCCTCCAGTTACAACAGACTATGCTGAGTTTTTCACTTTGCATCCATTTCCATGCCTTACCATTCCAGATGAGCCTACCCTATTACCTGTAGAGGAGGACGTTCTTGTTGCGCATGGTCAGAGATGGAGGAGAGAGGATGTTGAAGAGGTTGAGGCAGAGGATGTTGGTGTGGTTGGTGAGGTAGATGTCAATTTTGAGGAGGATTTTGGTGTGGAGGAGGATGTTGGTATGGAGGAGGATGTTGGTGCCAAGGAGCATGTTGATGTTGAGATCAGCGAAGATGAGAGCAACGAGGATGATAGTAGCAAGGATGATAGATTTTATAGTGGAGAGACTGCAAGTGGGTCGGGCCCTGTTTCAAATTTACCTGATGAGACTATGTCTCATAAGAGGCAGGCTGTGGGAGGTGTTTTAGAGTGGCTACAAATAGCGGATCTTTAGGTTTAGTTAGAGACTGCTCAGGAGCAGCTTATTTAGGCACATGGTTTACTAGAGCAGACCTAGGCTCAGATGCAGACACAAACCGAGTTATATGCAAAGAATCTAGCATCAGTGTAGACTCAATTAGTCACAGCTCAGTCACAAATTGTAGCATTGAAAACTGAGAGACAGACTATAGGGGTAGCCTAGGCCTAAATTACTTCTTTGACAGCTAAGAGGGATGCGGCCAGGTTTGCAGCAAAGGGTGCTTAGGCTTCTGCCGATAGATTACAAAGACTAGCAAATGGTACCTCCCTAGCAGATTATATGTGAGAGGTTGCTTGTATTGACAAGGAGATTGAGTTTTATAGAGTGGGATATTATGACATAGTTCCTTTTGAGAAGAGAGTTAGCTATATCGAGGTCTCATTTTTCCAGGTCACGTTCCAGGACGGTCAGTGTGGGTGTTACACGACCTCTACATAGAGATGCCAGGGATCCCGTTCCTTTGGTAGTAGGGGTCCTGATCCTGTGATGACTACACTATCTAGAGCCAACAACACATGATTGTTGTCCGTGTTACATTCAAGATGTGATGTATACTTTGATTATTTTGATATACAACCATTTTTGATGTTATATCTCTCTTCATTTTAGACATCATTGTATACTTGACATTGTGATTTTGATATATATGAGATGTAGTGGATTATTCGGTCTATTATGTGTTCTATATGATTCTCTGATGGATGCATTTTCTTCTATGTTTTATATGCTATGTGATGCTTTTATTTTTATGATGGTATGCTTTGATATGATGTTGTTCTATCTATGATGCACATAATGGTAATGTATGGATGCATTTTATATGGATACATGATGTATATGGATTCATGATTATGGATATGATGTGTTAAATGATATACTATATGTGATGTAAATGCAAATCTATGATGTAATAAAATGGATGAATATGTTGAATGATACATGATGCAATAAATTGATGGACTTTATGATAAAATGGATGGATTATATATGGATATGTGATATAATAAATGGATGGATTTAATGAGTTATGATGATGATGTATGTTTGTGAAAATGGAATGATAAAGATATATGTTTGTTGAGATTTTTGTTATGATATGATGAGAATGCAAAAATGATTTTTAGATTGAAATGTATGAATGATGAAATGATGATGTAAATGCTTTTAATGTATGTAAATGAATATGATGATGCAACTATATGATCATGAGGATGTTTTTTTTTATTTTTTATTATGGAACAAATAGGTTTTAGAGGAAACCCAAAACCTTTAACAGTAAGAAAGCGTAAGATAGAACATTAACATAGCACAAACAAAAAATAGGACACTGCCCACAAAGAGATACACAGAAAAAACCCGAGTAGAACAAACAAAAAACCAACAGAAAACCACAAAACAACTGGCCACTAGGCCAGGTTTCGAAGAATCTTTGCCGCTTCCTACTCCAGATTTTTCATGTTGAGCGCAGACTTCTTGATCTCCTGGATGTTGACCAACGCTTGGTCGGCCTTTATTTTCAAATTAGCTATGGTCCTGTTGCTTGGTCCCCCACTATCCAGCTACCCTTCCTCATTGTCCAAGTCGAGAAAAATAGCAGTTTTAACCTGATGGGCTTTTTCTAGATTTTCCACCATGGTGTTCATGGTCTGTGCAATTGATTTTAAAATTTTATGGTTCATGATTAGCACTTTGTGGAGTGAAATTTTAATGTTCCTCACCTGTTCCTCCATATCCGCCTGCTTACCATCGTGATTGCCTTTAAAATCCTATAATTCCTCCACCGTTTTCTTGAGGCATTCCACCATATACTTCTCCTCTTCTGTCCACAACCCAGTAGCCCGACCACTTCCACTGCCTCTGTTATTATCCTCCATGGATTTCTCCATTTTTCTACTCATGGCTCTTTGGTTAAGCTTAATTTCTTTGATTTCAAAAAATTCCCATCTCATGAGCCTAAAATTATCCACCGCACCATTGTGGGCAATAGCAAGCACATCAGCGGGAAATTCCCGTTCCTCCTTAAAATAGTGATCCCCTGCCTTGAGGTCCATAGGGAAGCAGGATCTCTCTTCTCTATCCGTTGAAGGATAGCTGGAGTACTTAGAAAATGACTCTGACTACTGTTCCTCATCATTAACATCATAGGAGGGGTTCTCCAACATTTTTCTCTTACCCTTTTTCAAAGAAGAAACCCTAGGTTTACTCTTGTCCTTGTCATCAGCCCTGACCTTAGGCGATTGGGGAGGCAGAGCCGGCATAGCTTTAAAATGATCATAAATGAGGACAAGCAAACCTTCATGAAGGATAGGATACCTACTAGGGCTGTGTCTATGGTTTTTCAGACTAGTATTCAAAGAAGAAGCCAGATAAAAAGGAAACGAGATCCTAACCTGGTGCCTGAAATGGTTTAGCAGGATGAAGTGATACCCGAAGACTTTGGTATAACGCCCATCCAAAGTGACATATTCCATCAACACATTCAAAACCCTCCTCCAACCTGAAACAATACTATCCATGTCGAAGTAGCTTCTGGAGGTCCTACCTAATTCCTCCTTCTCCGCCTCTGACTTGGGGAACTTGCTAATAGCTTCATAAGCCTACTTCCTGTCCCTATAGAATTTAATTCCCTTCGTAGATAGACCAGTAACCTCAACAATCAACTATTCATTGATAGTAACATGTCTTTCAAACAGGTTAATCTCACCATTATGCCAATCTCTCTAAAAAACCCTCATAACCTCTAGGTTCCAGCCATGGAGCTTTTCAATGTAAACAGTGATGCCACCATTCTCCAGCTTCTTCCATAGCTTAGAATTTTTTTTCAACTACTCACTGCTAATCGGTTCCACTCTGTGAATTTCGCCACCCATCATGCCACCAGAAAGAAAGGAATAGTCCAGAACCCTGTGGAAACAAACAACTAAAATGCCTAGAAAGCATGTG
>VDFB02347357.1:0-18145 GCA_007258455.2 Sequoia sempervirens
TTGTGGATATGTCATTTGCAAAATTTTGATACATGGCTGAAAATTTATGCTCCAGAGAAAAAAAGACCCAATTTGGGCACCTAGAAAATTAAACATGGGCAGAAATGTAGCCCCTTAGGGGTTGGCAGTCGGTTCCCAATATGATCGCAGTTATTGTTGGGGAAAAATAAAAAAGTGTTTCCTAGTGGGTGGTGATGAGGTGGAGTCCAACAACAAAAGATGGTGGTGACTTTTTGCACCACTAGGGGTTAAGAACCCCTCACTCAATGACAAAGAACCACATATAAAGCTTAAGGAAAGAATCTCCTGATAAAAATTTAAACCTACCGAATAAAAATATTTAAAAAAAAATATAGCCAACATTCGTACCAAATGTGATGTAGATGTATAGTTTGTAGACCGATGATGTAGGCACTACACATAAGGGTACTAAATGATTCCAACACCTATGAAATATTCTAGCAAGATTCCTTGCATCATGCGTGTGACCTCTAACACCTACATCGATAGTATGGACTATAAGATACCGTATTGTATGGATCTGTACTATACAAAAATGGTGAGGAGGTCCAAAAAACCTCTAAGGGCCTAAGGTAAAGTCTCTAATTTTGATGATTTTATAAGCATTATTGGGTCTTTGGCCAATTTGGACATAATAGAAAGGTTGATTTTGGCCCAAAGTGCTCCAAAACATTAGCTACCTCTCAGATCCAGCAACTGCCTCCCAACTTGAAACCCTCATAAATTTGGGAAAAAATGTCACATTTTAACGAAATGAAATCCAATCTTGACTATCTCAGATGCCTTGGAATCAATGGTGAACTCAAATTCCCTCCAATACTATCTAAAATTCACCTATAATGAAAACCCACAAAATGGAACCCTCCACAACTGGTGTTCAAGTTTTTCTAATTCCCCATATCATCATCGAGCACAAGGGAAGAGCATACTTAACCTTACTAAAATTCACCATGATATCTAATTAGAAATAGTGATACCCTCAAATCTAAGAAGGAATTCACAAGGCTTGATCTGATACATGTTGGTATGTGGCGACTGATCATGCTATACTAATCACCGAAAAAGGAAAAAATCAATGAAAAAGAAAAAAACCGACTTTGTAGAACCCTAATCTAGAAGCTTATAAGCTTGTTAAAAAGGGGTTTGGATGGGTGTTACAATATTATGAAAAACATGATTATTCACAAGATTGTAATAGGTTTTCGCACTGGATAATAAAATAATTGGATGGCTGCGGTTTGCTGGATGTAGCCCAGATTGGGTGAACCACGTTAAATTCTTTGTGTTATAATTTATTCTATGTGTGTTTTAGTTTCTCTATTTATTAATTAAATCTGCATTTAATTTTTAGATATATGCCATTTCTAACCCTAACAAGTGGTATCAAAGTGGGTTGTGTTTTGATTATTTTTCTATAGGAAGGAGCTCCGCGGTTGAGTGGGAGTAATGTGACCGAGGAGTAAGAAGGTTGAGAAGTTTAATGGGCAGAACTATTAGTTATGGAAAATGCAAATGGAGGACTACCTCTATTAGAAGGATTTATGGCGGCCATTGGAAGGGAAAACCAAGAAACCCTTAGCAATGTTTGATGAGGATTGGGATATTTTAGATAGAAAGGCTCTTGGAAGTATTCGTTTATGTAGCTGTCCGATTGGCGTTCAATAATACAACAGCAAAGACAACAGAGTTGATGGACACCACTGGCGAAGTTATATGAAAAGCCTTCTGCTTCGAATAAGGCATTTCTTATGAAGCGTTTATTTAATATGAAAATGGTAGAAGGTGGGTCATTTATTGATCATTTGAATGAGTTTAATACGGTCACCAGTCAATTAACTTTTGTAAAAGTAAGCAGTGATGAAGAAGCGAGGGCTCTTTTGATTTTGTGTTCTTTTTCCTAAAAGGCTGGAATAGCATAGTAATGGTTGATGCTTGGTACATTTACGGTTCAAATACATTTGAAATTTACATTGATATTTGTTGGTATTTTGGTGAAATTAAGTAGTAAGCAGGTGGAACATCCACATCAGTGATGTTTTGAATGTAAGCCGGGGAGTGGGAACAAAGGAGAGAGCAAATTCTAGAAATCATGTGAAGTGTTAGCTCTCAAAAATGCAGGTTTGAACCACAAAAGGTTGCTTGGCTTACAGCATTCTAGGGTAATAGACAAGGTCGAAAAGACTTTGGACCTTCTACTCTTCAAGTGCTACGAGACTTGGGTGGGTGTACCTAGCTGAATTATGTTGTCTTGACTTATAATTATCTTTCATGTAACCATTTGTCCACGATGGCAAATAAAATGGACAAATAAAATCAAATTTGGTATAAATTGTATACCAGTATTCTAAATTAAACCCTAATATGTTCAGTTAACAGATGTAAAAAAAATGAGTGAAACTAAAGAATGAAAATGAAAAGACCAGTGCCTTATAGGGTTTGTAGAGTCAAGAGAAATCTGAAACAAATGCTTTGTTTTGGCAGACATTCAAGTTATTCAACATTTTATTGGTTTATAGCTCGTATAAACATGCAAGATTATTATTACTGAGTTCTTCTTAGTGATCCAATTGACATTCCCTATTTACTATGATCAATTCAAAGAATTTAATCTTTACTGGAAAGAAACTATTAATTGACCATACAGATGCAGTAAATGTGCACTGATGAACTGGGTATAAACTTGTTACGCTAATTCAAATAACCAGAAAACACCATTTTAGAGACAACTTCAATAATATTCTTTAGTGAATACCATAAACAACCGACACCAGAAATAATTGCACCATAGTATAATATTTCCATTGATATCTCCATGATTTTACATATGCAACAAAGTCTTAGATCTGTGAAACATTGTGTTCCACCGTGTATCCTCTATCCTCTATCCTATTCTACCTATCACCCACATTTTGTTTTCAAAACAGGTATTTATACATTGAGAATACGAAAGGACACATCCTTTCAAAAATAGGAAATATCAAAATTACAAAACATAAGATAGAGAATAATTAGGTTCTATTTAGCCACAATTGAGTCTTAGCGAGATGATCCAAGTAATCCTGGTGCTCATATGTGTCCGCATCTCCAACAACATTCTGGATCATGATTTCCATCTTGACCATCTCCTCATTTCGCTCGCTCACTTCTTCCAATGCTGTATCCTCAGAAAAAACTGTCTTAATGACTTTATTCAACATTGATTCACATTCATTTTTCCATTTGGTAGCATCTTTCAATTCCCCTTTATCATTAGAGAATGTGATCACAGTTTTCTTGGCAGCCTCAATTAATCCTTGTTCATCCCCTTGAAATTCCTCATAGAAGTTTCGATGACGATTGATAATATGATTTGCAGCTTCCATTGCAGTACTGTTAGAATCATCACTTTGGGCCAGTTCATGAAACTTCTCCATGATTCCTCCATCCATCCTTATATGCTCCTTCAATGCAGCCAAAGTATGAGAATATTTTCCCCACAATCTATTCAACCAAGATGTTAAATTATCCTGCCTCCTCTTGACAATTGCTACAATTGCATCATACCTTCCTTGAGCATAAGCACTTGATCCTATCCAATGATCTTTTGCCTAAGAGCTTTCTCCTTGAGTGAGCATTTTGGTTGGCCCCATTGAAATACCAACCAAATCCTTCAGTCTATCATTTTCTCTCAACATTCTTTCATTATTTTCCTTGTACATTTCTCTTTCTATTATCAGCATCTGGATCTGTGCTTTATTCAATTTTGCAATATTGATACCAATCTTTGCAGTAGCCATAGGATCAAGCTCTCCAACTTTTAGGGTCATAACATGGCCAAATGCCTTTTTTGTGTCAATTACCATTGATTTCCTGTGGGGTGGGTACAAAGCCCAGATCATCAATGATTCTTCATCAGTATTGTACTTAGACCCTGCATACACCTCTGTAACACCTTCTCTATCAAGCTTATGTGTAGCATTGCTATCCCTCAAGAAACTATCAAAAACGAGGGCTGAATTCAAATCAAGTCTAGGAAAGATCATGACACCAACACCTTCCAACATTTTCCTTCACTTTTCAGGAGTCATATTTGTCATTTGATCATCCACACATTTTCTCAATTGACCCACTAATTGCTCCTCATTCCCTAAAGTAACATCACCAACATTTTCTCTGATTTCTTTCCCCTTTTGTTTGTACAGGAAAGCCTTGAATTATGGGGAATTTATAAACTCATCATCAGAGACAAATGATCTGTACTCCATATGCCTTGCATCAATATCACCACTTTCAATACTCTGTTCTCTAGTTGGGAAAACATACTGCTGAGTCCTCAACCTAGATACCTTCTCTATTATGCTCTGTGGCACATTATCCTTTGGTGTTTCCTCTTCTCTAGAAGACAATAGCTCTGCTTCCTGCAGCCCTTGGTTGTACCTTTCAACCACCATTTCAGCTTCATCTTCATCCAAATTTCTAATCATATCATCAAAGGGATAGGGTACATGCTAATACCCTCCAAAATTTATCCTCTCTTTGGCTGAATTGATATACCCTTCTAGGTCAAAGCTCTTCCTAGGTGGTCCTCTCTTCATATTATAATGAAACAATCTATCAAGGATTGAATTATATACTTCCTTAGACAACACAGTGAAGTCACCAAAACACAATGTACTAGGCATAAAAGCCTGCTTCCCAAAAGAGCTGAAATGCATCACACTATTCTAATCCATCTGTCTAATAATTTCCAAATATGGAACTCTGTTTAGAAATGTCCTTGGCAGAATAAAAGGGGCATCTTCAAATCCATATACTCTAATCACTGTAGTTCCCTCCAAACAATACCAATCTCCCCAGTTATGATCAATTGGCCCATTGAAGTCCTTTGGCTGCAAGAATCTCTTGATCTCATCAGTCAATGAATAATTACAAGGATATTTATACAACTTATACAATGTTTTCACAAAATGTTCCTCAAAATGAATGAAACTAGAATTGGCAAACCTGTTGTCCCAAATAGTAGTCCACAACTGAACAGGCAATACTTCACCCTCCTTACCAATTTGAGAAACTCTCATTTCAGGAGGCCATACTCCTAACTCCTATCCAAAATAAAACACCAAGTGCATCAACAATGAATAGTGTCTGAGATGAACAATAGATGATCCACCCTTGATAGCCATCAATCCTGACTCAAGCCCCCTAGAAATATATCAGGCATAGTCAAATGGCCTCGAGTTATGATACTGGATATTTGTTGTGATAATCATTGGTACAATTGACATGAATTATGGGGCATCCATCCCCAATACTTGACACACTGAGAAAAATGTGTACTTCACATAGGGTTCAAACAAATCTACATGATACGGAGGCCCCTCACTATCTTGCAAAGGTTCTGGCTTGTTATCCTATTTAACTCTATGAATAGGCAACCTCCAACCCTTATAGATTATATCCGTTCTTGAGAATTCCTTCTCCAACTCTTCACAACTGATCTCCTTAAAACCCTTCCAATTTGAAAACCTCACCTATTGCTTGTTTTGATACATATATCTGTGGCTTTCCAGATGGGTCACATATAGCTTTATGTTTTGGATCATAGTGATCTGCAAGCAATTTCACTAGTTCTACATTCACAAACACATTAGGGCACACCAATTTTCCTACATTCAGCTTCCATGGGTTACAAATAGGTTCAAAGTGGTTTCTTCTGTGATAATGGAAATTGAATAGCTCATACCCTCTTACGGGAGTCCAAACATCACCTATGAACTTCCATTTATCATCTAACTTATCAACCTCTACCCTAAGTTGTGCAGACCTTCTAGATTTAGGCCTTGAACTAGGTAACTGATCAATAAGGCCTTGGTTCAACCTCCGTTCAATGCCCTCATGCTCTGTATCAACCTTTTGTTTCTTTCCTTTTGATTGACTACTCTCACCAGGCTTTCTACCCTTAGCCCTTCCAGAACCAGAAGACTCCATTCTTAAGCTTACAAAATCAAAAATATGAAAAGCTAAGAAACAATTACTTACATTATTTTGCTTGAGCTCCTCAGACTGAAAAAATGTCTTAGTTCTCTATTCACCTTGCCAATTCTTCTGCAATCAATTCGGTACAAGAATTGATTAAATCTTCACTGCTATATCCCATCGCGCCATTAATGAAGCACGAATGAAGGCTCATTTGAAACTAGCACTGTCGCATCAAATGTCTTATCAGCGAGATATTTTCAAATTTGGGGCAAAGTCCTTTTGCAACATTTATGCCACCTTTCGCCAAGACATTATGCATTCATACCGACACCTAGAATCAAAATGATGACTCACTTCTGTCTTTCATGTCGCTGTAACAATTTTGAGTTGGGGAGATGTTACATAGACTTCATTGTGTCTTACTGATATGCATTCTTCAATGTATTCTCCAGTCATTGGGACATAATCACCCTTTCACCGATGAAAATAATCTTACCGATGAAATAAATTCCATTGGCAAGACTCTGAAAACTTGGAAAGACTCATACCGACACCAAATGTTTCACGGAACCCTTACCTTTGGATTACTCCATTCGGAAAGACTCACCCCGAAATACTCTGTCGGAATAACTTTCAAACCTCGGTGAAGCTCATATCGAAGACTTCTTCTCCTGGCGATGCACATCTCTATCGGCATAACTTTTGAATCGGAAAGACTCCATAGCTTCTCTCTGATATCTTTTGAATCCCCTTATATTTGGTTTGGCAAGACAATAGCCACTTTGCCAAAACCTTCCTCGATGCACATAAGTCTTACCGAGACATTTGCTTGCAAGCCAATTGGTAAGACAAAAGGATTTTGTTATGACTTTGTGCCGATACCAATTAGTCTGGCCGAAATAACCCCTCTATGTACTAGTCGGCATGACATAACACCTTCGGTAGGACATTAATCCAATAGTCTTTTGTTCAGCCGATACATTACTCCATACACTAATTGGTAAGACATGCTGACTTCATCGTAACATTACATCGATGCCCCAACCTATGCCGATATATTTTTTCTATATGCTGGTCGGCAAGAAAAAATACTTCGCTATGACTTCACTCCGACAATGATTCTTTTGCCAATATGAATCTTCTTTGTCACTGAAACAAAAGAAGTATCCTGCTGATGATCTGCAACAAGCATATATTAGTGAAAAAATTATATGTCGGGGAGACTTTCACTATGTCTTGCCGAAATAGGCAATACAATGAAATGTGAAGGACTTGATGGATTCAATTGGATCTTTTGACAAAAAACAAGCAAGACACCATGAGAAGGGAACTTTATGCTTATGACAAGGATTTATTTTTGGAAACTCATGAATGCAATTGACTATAAAAATTTCAAAATTTTATAGTTCTAACAGTGGCTCCGACTGGGGATGAATGATTGTGAGATCATTGCAAGGATCTAGATTTCTAGTTGAGCAGACCAAACTCAAGATGATGGATTAGGTGAATAAGGTAGCATGAATGAGAATGCAAGTGACCTTACACTACTGTACATGGAATAAAAAGGATTGAAAAAAGGAAACATCAGGATTGTCCATGTACTTGCAAGTCCTGTTCCTTTTATATCCTAGACTACTATGCATGGAAAAGAATTTTAATGAGGACCATCAAGAGTTGTCCATGCACTGGCAACCCTTAATCCTCTGTGTTACTTCAAGAGAAAAATTATTTCAGAAATTACCCATGTATAGGCAATTCCTAATCTTCACCAGCCATATTTTGTAGATAGTATGAGTCTTTGCCTTTCTTTCCAACCACAACAAAAGGTCCCAGCCACAAAGCTTCAAATTTACCATGCTTGCCCTTCTCCTGGCACCTTGCGTTCCACATCAATACCAAATCACCTTCTCCAAATTTCCTATCCTTTTCCTTTTTTTCAAATAAATATTTCATCTGTGTCTGCAACTTTATGTTTTGATTTTGAGCCACTCTCCTTGTTTCATCCAGTTTAGCTAGTTGTTCCATTCTTTCCTCCATAGGTTCAGGAATATCCAAATCTTCCTGAAAGATGAACTTGTAGACTGGTAACAAATTCTCCAAAGGCATCCTAGCTTGTGTTCCATACACTAATTCAAATGGAGACTTCCCAATTGCCTTTTTAACTGTAATCCTATCAACCCAAACAGCTAGTCTTAACTTCAAATCCTAGGCTTTCTTATTGTTACCTAACATTCTCCTTATAATCTTCAGAAGACTCTTATTGCTAGATTCTGCTTGTTCATTAGCCTGTGGATGGTAAGGGGCTGCATAAGAAATAGTAATACCATTTGAACTACAAAAATTTCTGAACTCATCTGACCTAAAGCACATCCCGTTGTCAGTAATCAACCTCAATGGCACACCAAATCTAGTAATGATATTATCCATCAGAAACTGTGTTACCACCTTACTTGTGGCTTGTTTTGTTGGGATTGCCTCTACCCACTTCTAAAGTAAAATAATCAGTGGCCACTAATATCCATCTATGTCCACCACTTGATTTTTCCTGTATTTCTCCAATAAATTCAATTCCCCATTGATGAAAAGGGGCATCATCCTACAAGGGTCGAAGTGGCAAAGCTCCCTGGTATTTCAGCTTTCCAGAGAACTTCTGGCAAGCTTCACATTTTCTCACATATGCAAAAGAGTCATTAAAAACCTTAGGCCAATAATAGCCTGCCCTGAGAATTTTATGCACTGTTGTCTTTGCTGAGAAATGTCCTCCAAAAACTCCTTCATGCATTTCACTCATAACATGTTTGGCTTGAAATTCATCTAGACATAACAATAGTATACCATCCCTATTCTTCCAAAATAAATCTCCATCCATAAAAACATACCTGGAAGCCTACAACTTCAACGTTCTTTTCTGCTTGTCATTCATTCCCTCTGGACACTTCATGTATTTAAGATAATACATGATATTTGTATACCATTGAGTGTGCTCAATGCTTGCAATTACATTTTTTTCTTCTACATTGCAAATTTGGTTTGCTTCAATATTCACCTCTGCCATTAATTTAGCCAAACTCTGACCTCTGACCAGTTTAGTAATTTGTATCTCCATGTCAAATTCTTGGATTTTATTGATCCATTTGCATCTTTTACCTGTTACTTCAGACTGTGTCAAAATATCCTTGACAACTGCATGAGGAACATAAGCAACTACCTTTGCTCCAACAAGATATGGCCTAAAAGCTTTCACAGCTTTCACCAGTGCAAATGCTTGCTTTTCCATTATATCATACTTTAGTTCAGACCCCTGTAATGACTTGCTAAAGAAAGATACGAGTTGTTCATGACCATCTTCATTCTTCTGTAGCATAACAATAGCAACAGTGTGCATTGAGGCAAATGAAATTTTTTGAAAAGGTTTTGAAAAGTCCAGAGATTTAAGAACAAGAGCCTCCTTGATGGCTTATTTTATGGATACAAAAGCTTCCAAGGCTTCTGCAGTCCACTCTATCTTTTGTCCTTTCTTCAACATTTTAGATATAGGCTTAATAATCTCGGCAAAGTTAGAAACAAATCTTCTAACAAAATTAATCTGTCCAAAGAATGACTGTATTGCCTTAACAGTTTTAGGGATAGGGATTTTATCAATGGCCTCCACTCTTTTAGGGTCTATCCTGATCCCTTCCTTTGAAACAATATGCCCCAAAAGCTTACCCTTTGTAACAAAAAAATGGCATTTCTTAGGGTTCAAGCTAATACCATATTCAATAGCTTTTATAAATACCTTTTCAAGATGATAAACATGATCTTCAGACTTCTTTGAGTAAGCAGTGAGATCGTCCTGATACACCACCATGAGAATATTGATCAAATCAGCAAACACCACATCCATGGCTCTTTGAAAAGTCACCCCTGCATTAGTGAGACCAAATGGCATTCTTAGATAATCATACGTTCCCCAAGGAGTTGTGAATGTTGTTTTGTATTGCTCAGATTCTTTAACCTTAACCTGATTATACCCTGAGAATCTGTCCATCATAGACAACAATTCGCAGCCTATCACCTTATGCAATATGGCCTCCATATTAGGCAAAGGATAATTGTCTTTGAGGGATGCCATGTTTAGATTTCTAAAATCTACACATAATCTGATGTCTCCATTTTTCTTTCTCACAAGGACCAAATTTGAAACCCATTTTGAATGTCTAATTGGCTTAATGATTCCACCATCTCTGAGCTTTGCCAATTCCTCCTGCATTTTAGGTTCCAGAGTTGGATTTATAGGTCTTTGCTTTTGTCTAAATGGTTTAGCATTTGGCTTCAATGGTATCTCATGCTGAAATAAATCCTCCCTATACACTTTTAGATCCTCATAGGACCAAGAAAAAACATGTTTATATTTTCTCAACAATTCAATCAACATTCTTCTAATTGTAGGATTTATCCTTTTCCCTATGTATACCCTTTTTGGTGCCATATCAGTCCCCAAATTAATTTCTTCAATATCTTCTCTTTTGACTGGTGTCTGCTTCATAAGGGACCGATCACCTCCATCATACACCCTCTCAAGTGCCACTAATCCTTTAGGAATTTTATTTGTTTTAAGTTGCAAGATCTCCTTCCCAAATATTGTCTCTTTTCCATCAACTTCTTCAACAAAGGCATTGAAGTCAATCTCTTGGGCTTCATACTGATCAACATAGTGCAAAAATTTTAAAAGGTCACTATCATCATTAAAAACCTACCAATTATATATGTTATCAGGAACAACAGGCCTTGTCTTGAATTCAATTTGTGACACTCCAACCAATGTAATATCATCTCTTTTCAATGCTACATTTGCAAGAAAATCAGCCATTATGTTTTTTGATCTATCTACTCACTCAATTGAGAAGGCATCAAATAACTCAATTGTATCCCATACAACATTTCTGTATTTCTTTAGTCTTTTGTGTTTTGCTGCATACTTTGCCTTAATTTGTGAGACAACTAATTCTGAATCCCCAAGAATAGCCAACAATTTGATTTTATGTTTCACAGCTATATTTAATCTTGTTAATAAGGCTTCATATTTCGTCACATTGTTTGTACACTCGAATGCTAACAGGAATGAATACTTAAAAGTAATACCTTATAGTGAAACAAAAACTATCCCTACTCCATTACCTTCTTGGCTACTGGCTCCATCAAAATACATCTTCCACACACCGTTGCAATTTTGTGCAGCATGCTTCTCAATTGGATCGCTATTGATCAACTGTGGCTGGGTTGGTTTTATATTGAAACTCCCAAGATCAACATCACAGAAACAATTTATTTGATCTTGTGGCACATAGTCAATAAGTTGATTCATCCTTGGCTCCCTGTATAGTCTCACTTCTTGGCCATTTACTGGAATTGTTGCATAAGATAGATCAAACTGAACATTTCCACCAATTGTTGCCGCCCACTATCTTGATAAAAGCATACCAAACTGAGGAGGGGTATCTATTACTGTTATATCAATATTGTAAGCTACTTGAGGATAATCAGCTAGCTTGACTTCAACATCCTTCATTATACCCACCACAGGAACGGGTCTATTATCCATTGCATAACATTTTCCTTCATACGTATCCACCCACATGCCTAGTTGTTTCATCACTCCCACTGGCATAATATTCATGGCAGCACCAGAATCTATCATGCAGTTTCTCAACAATTTGTTATTTATGAGTAGCGTAGTAAAAAAGGGATCAATTTGTGGAGGACTTTTCAATGCATTACTCAAGCAGATTTCTGGAAGACTTACTTTATCCTGCTTATTTTTAGCAGCCATCTTATTTTCAGAATTTGCATGTTTATCATTTTCATTTGTTATCAATTTCACTGCACTATCTCTATATTCCTTAATCTTCATCATCTCAAGAAGTGGAACAAACATCTTTACCTGAGACAAAGCCTAAGTGAAATAAAAAGAGGACCCTTCTGCCTTAATCATTTTCTTTTGTTCTAATGTTTCTCCTTCATTCTCTTCTCTTTCTTTTTTACCCAGCTGATCAGTCTTTTGAATTTCTTTGCATAAGTCTTTCACTACATCCTTTTGGACATGCTTTTGTTTGCTTTCTTCATGTTGTTTATTTTTAGTTTTCTTCGAAACTCCTTGTGCAACCTTTTGATCTTTCATAAAAATGCCTCTGGGGACACCCTCTTTCTCATTTACTGTCCTGTTTCTCAGCCAGTACTTACTCTTTGCTTCTTCTACTGTAGCAACAATCAATCTTTCTATCTCTTCCTCAGTAAGTCTCCTCACATGACTTTGAGCAAGCACCTCAATAGGTTCTGGTTCTGCATAATCATCCTCAGAATCAGAAAAGGCATGTTGCTCAGCCATATGGACATTGTACCTTTGTTTTGAAACATCATATTCATAACCTCCCTCCTCTAAAGATGAGTACCTCTCCTCAACCTAGTGAAAAGTATTTGAAGTTAAGTAGACCGTATGATCTTCTCCACCATCTCCCATTAACACTCCTTCTTGCATCCTCTAGGCTAAAACACAATACTCATTGGAATGTGGCTTATCACAAGCCTCACAAAAATAATTGTTGTTCACCATATATGTTCCCTTCTTTCTCAATGGATCAGGAGTCTCCTTGTTTCTAGGCCTATTTTTCATAGGTTTTCCATCTTTCCAATTTGTGTTATAAGGCATGTCATGCAATCTAGGCCTTTCATTCCTATATGTGTTCTCCTGCTTATATTGGTAATTATTATTTTGTTGAGGAGCTCTAGGGTTGTCTCTCTTATTCATTATCCCAGCAGCCTTTCTATTGTTCTCAATTGTTAATGCTATCTTTTGTGCTTTAGCTAAGTCCCTTGGGAACCTGTTTCTCAGTTCATACCCTGTTTTAGGGTCGAATTCATTTAGGTAAACACTTAATGCCACAGAGTCTGGTAACTTTGATCTGGGAGGTATTCTATTTTGCAATTTATTAAATCTTCTATTGAAATCAAAGATTGAGTCATTCTGACCTTTCTGAATTCGCATTATTTCATGGAGTGCAACATCTAGTGCACTTAGATTCCAAAATTACTCAAGGAATCGATCCTAAAATATTTGGAGAGAATCAATAGAGGCTGTTGCTAAGCTATTAAACTAGTCCCTAGCTTCTTCAATGAGAGACATCGTGAATAGTCTCATATGTAAATCTTCATACAATACATCCAAATCTTGAATGAAAGCATTAAAACTTCTTAAATGATCTTCAGCTGTGATGGCATTACTCCCAGTAAACTTAGGCACCAGGCCTCTCTAGCTGCCATCCATAGGGTAAGGATATAATTGAAACACTACCAAATCAAATTTTCTAATCATGGTAGTATATTGTTGAGGAGGAGGATTAGGTGGATACTGATATTGGTACATCGGATTGTTGAATTGTCTATTATGATGTGGCACATGACGCTGACCAGGAGGTGGATATATATTTGTATGTTGTGTAGGAATGTGAGGTGGATGATTTGGCTGTCTATATTGATTCCCAACTTGATGGTGAGGGACCCCAAATGGATCAAAATACCTTGCACCATGATTACCCTGTTTATGAGGTGGAACATATTTTGAGGAACAACCAGCTGTGTGAGTAATATTCTGAGCTTTCTGCAATTTGAATTCTCTCATAGCTTGTATCATATGAGCTTTTTCTTGTTCTTCCCTCTCCTTTTCTGAGATTCAAACCATGCTTTAACTTCTTCATAAGTTAAAGATTCATAATTTTCTTGAGGAGACTCATGATATGTGGTTCCATTTTGATTACCTTCCATTTTTTTATCATACTCATGCTGAATTTTGATTCGTTCAGCCTCAAGTTCGGCTCTAAACTCATCCTATTTCTCAGGATTGTAAAAAGGATTCTTCTGATCTTCCGGGGTACAAGGTTCTGAAGTTAAATTATCTGTCCATGTATCAAAACAATTCTCACAATAAGGTATTGATGATTTTTCTTTGTTCGTCATGCACATGTCCTCACTTTTCCCTTTACCCTTGTCAGCCTTATCATTTTTGTATGTCCATTTACTGCTACCAGCAGCAGCTCCAATGTAAATTTTATCAGAGTCGCCACTCACTTTCTTAAAAGTGAGAAAAGATTGTTTTTTATTATTCCCAGCGGAGTCTGTTATTTTGTTTCTAACTCTATGACTAAGGAGCAAATTCTGAAGCTTATTCCCCAGTAGAGTCACCAATTTGTTAGCTCTCAAAAACACAGGTTTGAACCATGAAAGATTGCCAAGCTTTCACAATGTTTTAGGGTAATAGACAAGGTTGAAAAGACTTTGGACCCTCTACTCTTTAGGTGCTGCGAGACCTAGGTGGGTGTACCTATCTGAATTATGCAAGCTTGACTTATAATTATCTTTCATGCAACAACTTGTCCACGATGGCAAATACAATGGACAAATAAAATCAAATTTGGTATAAATTGTATACTAGTATTCAAAATTAAACCCTAATATGTTTAATTAACAGATGTAAAAAATATGAGTGAAACTAAAGAATGAAAAAAAAAAGACCAGTGCCTTATAGGGTTTGTGGAGTCAAGAGAAATCTGAAACAAACGCTTTGTTCTGACAAATATTCAAGTTATTTAGCATTTTATTTGTTTATAACTTGTATAAACATGGAAGATTATTATTACTGAGTTCTTCTTAGTGATCCAATTGGCATTCCCTAATTACTATGATCAATTCAAAGAATTTAATCTTTATTGGAAAGAAACTATTAATTGACCATACAAATGCAGCAAATGTGCACTGATGAACTGGGTATAAACTTGCTACACCAATTCAAACAACCAGAAAACACCATTTTGGAGACAACTTCAATAATATTCTTCAGTGAATACCATAAACAACCGACACCAGAAATAATTGCACCATAGTATTAGATTTCCATTGACATCTCCATGATTTTACATATGCAACAAAGTCTCAGATCTGTGAAACATTTTGTTCCACCATGTATCTTCTATCCTCTATCCTATTATACATATCACCTATCACCTATCACCTATCACCCATATTTTTTTTTCAAAATGGGTATTTATACATTGAGAATACGAAAAGACACATCCTTTCGAAAATAGGAAATATCAAAATTACAAAAAAAAAGATAGAGAATAATTAGGCTCTATTTAGCCACAAGTGAGTCTTAGCGAGACCATCCAAGTAATCTTGGCGCTCATATGTGTCTGCATCTCCAACAGCATTCTGGATTGTGATTTCCATCTTGACCATCTCCTCATTTTGCTCGCTTACTTCCTCCAATGTTGTATCTTCTGCAGAAGTTGTCTTCATGACTTCATTCAACATTGAGTCACATTCATTTTTCCATCTAGTTGCATCTTTCAATTTTCCTTTATCATCAGAGAATGTGATCACAGTTTTCTTGGCAACTTCAATTAATCCTTGTTCATCCCCTTGCAGTTCCACATAGAAGTTTCAATGGCGATTGATAATATGATTTGCAGCTTCCAGTGCAGTACTGTTAGAATCATCACTTTGGGCCAGTTCATGAAACTTCTCCATGATTTTCCCATCCAACCTTATATGCTCCTTCAATGCACCAAGAGTATGAGAATATTTTCCCCACAACTTATTCAACCAAGATGTCAAATTATCTTGCCTCCTCTTGACAATTGCTGCAATAGCATCATGCTTTCCCTGAGCATAAGCACTTGATCCTAACCAATGTTCTTTTGCCTGAGAGCTTTCTCCTTGAGTGAGAATTTTGGTTGGCCCCATTGAAATACCAACCAAATCCTTCAGTCTATCATTCTCTCTCAACATTCTTTCATTATTTTCCTTGTACATTTCTCTTTCTTTTATCAGCATCTGGATCAGTGCTTTATTCAATTTTGCAATATTGATCCCAATCTCTGCAGTAGCCACTAGATTAGCCTCTCCAACTTTTAGGGTCATGACATGGCCAAATGCCTTCTCTGTGTCAATTACCATTGATTTCCTGTGATGTGGGTATAAAGCCCACATCATCAATGATCCTTCATCAGTATTATACTTGGAGCCTGCATACACCTCTGTAATAGTTTCTCTATCAAACTTATGTCTAGCATTGCTATCCCTCAAGAAACTATAAAAAACAGGGGCTGAATTCAAATCAAGTCCAGGAAATATCATGACTCCAGCACTTTCCAACATTTTCCTTCCCTTTTCAGGAGTCATATTTGTCATTTCATCATCCACACATTTTCTCAATTGACCCAGTAATTGCTCCTCATTCCCTAAAGTGACATCACCAACATTTTCTCTTATTTCTTTCCCCTTTCGTTTGTACAGGAAATCCTTGAATTCTGGGGAATTTATAAACTCATCATCAAAGACAAATGATCTGTACTCCACATGCCTTGCATCAATATCACCACTTTCAATACTTTTTTCTCTAGTTGGGAAAACATACCGCTGAGTCCTCAACCTAGATACCTTCTTTGTTCTGCTCTGTGGCACATTATCCCTTGGTGTTTCCTCTTCTCCAGAAGACAATAGCTCTGCTTCCTGCAACCCTTGGTTGTACCTTTCAACCACCATTTCAGCTTCATCTCCATCCAAGTTTCTAATCATATCATCAAAGGGATAGGATACATGCTGATACCCTCCAAAATTAATCCTCTCTTTGGCTGAATTGATATACCCTTCTAGGTCAAAGCTCTTCCTAGGTGGTCCTCTCTTCATATTATAATGCAGTAACCTATCAAGGATTGAATTGTATCCTTCCTTAGAAAACACAGTGAAGTCACCAAAACATAATGTACTAGGCATAAAAGCTTGCTTCCCAAAAGAGCTGAAATGCATCACACTGTTGTAATCCATCTGTCTAACAATTTCCAAATATGGAACTCTATTTGGAACTATCCTCAGTAGAATGAAAGTGGCATCTTCAAATCCATATACTCTAATCACTGTAGCTCCTTCCAAACAATACCAATCTCTCCAGTTATGATCAATTGGCCCATTGAAGTCCTTTGGCCGTAGGAATCTCTTGATCTCATCAGCCAATGAATAATTACAAGGATATTTATACAACTTATACAATGTTTTCAAAAAATGTTTCTCAAAATGAATGAAACTAGAATTGGAAAACCTGCTGTCCCAAATAGTAGTCCACAACTGAATAGGCAATACTTCACCCTCCTTACCAATTTGAGAAACTCTCATTTCAGGAGGCCATACTCCTAACTCTTGTCCAAAATACAACACCAAGTGCATCAACAATGGATAGTGTTTGAGATGAACAATAGATGATCCACCCTTGATAGCCATCAATCCTGACTCAAGCCCCCTAGAAATATATGAGGCATTGTCAAATGGCCTCGAGTTATGATAATGGATATCTACGGCAATAATCATTGGCACAATTGACATGAATTCTGGGGCATCCATCCCCAATACCTGACACACTGAGAAATATGTGTACTTCATATAGGGTTCAAACAAATCTACATGATACGGAGGCCCCTCACTATCTTGTAGAGGTCCTAGCTTGTTACCCATTTTAACTCTACGAATAGGCAACCTCCAACCCCTATAGATTGTATCCATTCTTGACAATTCCTTCTCCAACTATTCACAACTGATCTCCTCACTGCAAAACCCTTCCAATTTGAAAACCTCACCTATTGCTTGTTTTGATACATATATCTGTGGCTTTTCAGATGGGTCACATATAGCTTTATGTTTTGGATTATAGTGATCTACAAGCAATTTCAGTAGTTCTGCATTCACAAACACATTAGGGCACACCAATTTCCCTATATTCAGCTTCCATGGGTTACAACCAGGTTCAAAGCAGTTTCTTCTGTGATAATGGAAATTGAATAGCTCATACCCTCTTACGGGAGTCCAAACATCACCTATGAACTTGCATTTATCATCTAACTTATCAACCTCTGCCCTAAGTTGTGCAGACCTTCTGGATTTAGGCCTTGAACCAGGTAACTGATCAATAAGGTCTTGGTTCAACCCCCGTTAATGCCCTCATGCTTTGTATCAACCTTTTGATTCTTTCCTTTTGACTAACTACTCTCACCATGCTTTCTACCCTTAGACCTTCCAGAACCAGAAGACTCCATTCTTACGCTTACAGAATCAAAAATATGAAAAGCTGAGAAATAATTAC
>VDFB02347358.1:0-22252 GCA_007258455.2 Sequoia sempervirens
TGTATGTTAAAGGACTAAATCATAATCTTCTCAGTGTAAGTCACATGTGTGATAAGGGCTACAATCTCACTTTCCACACTAAAGGATGTGAAATTAGGAAAAATGGGAAGAATGTTGCAGAAGCAATTAGATCTCAAAAGGAAATTTATACAATTTCATTGAAGTCAAAAGAATAAAATTTATCTTTTGGGACACTTAGATGAAATTTGGCTATAGCATAAGAGAATGGGTCATATCAATTTTGGTAAGCTTGTGAAGATTGGTTCCAAGCATGTTGTGAGAGATATTTCAAAAATGAATAAGCCTACAAGTATCTTTTGCAAAGAATGTCAACTAAGGAAGTAGACATGAATAAGATTCAAGACAAAGGAACATTCTATTACAAAGCCATTGGAGTTGGTTCATATAGACCAATGTGGACCTACAAGGACACAATTCCTGCCTGGAGAGAGGTGTTTTGTGTTATTTATTAATGATTTTATGGAAATGACTTGGGTTTCTTTCTAGGGGAAAAATTTGAAGCTTTTAGTAAATTTAAGATTTTTACGGCTATGGTTGAAAATGAAATACAATCAAGTATCAAATGCCTAAGGTTTGTTAGAGGTGGTGCGTTTACTTCCTATGAGTTTGAATAGTTTTGTGAAGAACATGGAATCATAAGATAGTATTCAGTTGCAAGAAATCCTCAAAAAAATTGAGTGGCTAAGAGAAAGAATAAAATAATTCAGGAGATGGCTAAGACAATGGTAAATGAAGCCAACTTGCTTGATGCATACTAGAGAGAAGAAGTTCATACTAATATACATATACTTAACAAAGGACTAATGAGAGTAAAAAATTGCAAGACACCATATGAGTTGTGGTATGGAAGACTTGCATCTATCAACCATTTCAGAATATTTGGATGCAGATGTTACATCGAAAGGGATGAAGATAATTTGGGAAAGTTTGAGTCAAAATCAGATGAAGGTATCTTTCTTGGCTACTCATCAAGGAAAAAGGAATATAAATGCTACAATAATAGATTACACAATATTGTTGAGATTATAAATGTGAGAATTGATGAAGGTCTACATCGTTTTCCACCAATTAAAAGGGATCAATATTTTGAACAATTTTCCAATATATAAGAAGAAGATGGAAGTATAGATGAAGAGGTAGAAGAAGAGTCTGAAAGAGAAAATATAAAATCTCTAGCTAATTATGTTTAGAAAAAACATTCTAAAAATAGATTCTTGGAGACTAGAATGATGGAATCATGACTAGGAGAAGGTTAGCAAGAATTAGTGAAGGGTAAAAAAATTTTTGTCATTTGAAATTGAGCCTAAGAACTTCACAAAGGCTAGCAAAAATGAGAATTGGATTAATGCAATGGAAGAAGAACTAAATCAAATTGAAAAGAATGAGACTTGGGAGCTTGTTCCAAGACCTATGGATAGGAATGTAATTTACACCAAATGGGTATTCAAAATCAAATTGAATAAAGATGGGAAGGTAATGAGAAACAAGGCTAGACTTGCTTGCAAAGGATATGCTCAAGTAGAAGGCATTGCTTTTGAAGAAATTTTTTATCCTATGGCTAGATTGGTAGCAATTAGGATGTTATTGGAATTTTCAGTCTATAATAATTTCAAGGTATTTCAGATGGATGTCAAGTCAATATTTGTCAATGGTAATATTGAAGAGGAAGTGTATGTTGAGCAACCTAAAGGATTTCAATTGTTTAAGAATGAGGATTATGTCCAAAAATTAAAAACAACATTGTATGGACTTAAATAGGCTCCTAGGGCTTGGTATTCTAGATTGGAAAAGTACCTATAGTAGCAAGGATTCAAAAGAGGTATTGCAAACAACAATATTTACATCAAGAAAAAAGGGGAGCGTCAATTGATTATTGTTGTTTATGTTGATGATATTATTTTTGGTGGTAGTAATGACAAGATGTGTAAGGATTTTGGAGAAGAGATGTAAAAGGAATTTTAGATATCTATGCTCAGTGAATTGTCATTTTTTCTTGGTTTGTAAATTTCTCAATCAATCAAGGGAATTTTCATATCACAGACCAAGTATGTTAGGGAAACGTTGAAGAAGTTCAAGATGGAATACTTTAAGACAATTAGTACACCAATGGTGATAAGATGTAATCTAAGAAAGGATTATGAGTCAACTAAAGAAAATAAAACTCTATATAGGTCAACGATCTTGGAGGCTTGTTATATTTGGTTGCATCTAGACTTAACACTATGCAGGCAATGTGCATGGTAGCAAGATTTCAAGCAACACCTAAAGAAATATATGTAAAGGTAGTGAAAATAATCTTTAGATATTTGAAGAATACCATTGACTATAGTTTGTGGTATCCTAGAAGTGATGATTTCACTTTAGCAACATACACTGATGTTGATTGGGTAGGAAGTGTTGAGGAAAGAAAGAGTACTAGTGGTGGAGCATTCTTTCTTGGAGACAAACTTGTGTCATTGCTAACCAGGAAACAAGATTCAATATCCTTGTCAACAACAAAAGTAGAATTCATTGTTATAACATCATGTTGTACTCAAGTTCTCTACATGAATAAAACTTTGAAGGATATAAAGGTTGAGTATAATGAACCTCTTTCCATTTTCTATGATAATACAAGTGTAATTAATATTTCAAAGAATCCAGTGATGCATTCAAGGACTTCAAGCTTATCTCAATAAAACATCACATTCTTAGGGAAAAGGTTACAAACCAGGAGGTCAAATTAGAATATGTGGTTACTAAAGATCAGATTGCAAATATATTCAAAAAACCTCTTCCCAAATAGATATTTGAGTATCTAAAATACAAGCTAGGAGTGAAAACTACTTGTTCCTTTCAGTGAAGACCTGATTAAAGCACAGGTTCAAGGGGAGTGCTTCCTTACTCTGCCCCTTGAGTATTTCCCTTAGGGGGAGTATTGCAAAATGTCTCAGATTGATCATGATATAACAATGAAGGAATGTGTATTCTTATATTTCTTTTCTATTGATGTCAAAGGAGGAGAATTATAGGAAGAGTTGGAGAATTGAATAAAGGTGGAGATAATTTAGTTTATGTTGCCATTAATGAAAAAGAAGGATATTTTGAAAAGTGTTGTCATTGATGTTAAATAATTTATGTTGGGTGTTGCCAAGATCTCTGTAGCTATATTTTATTGGCTTGTTCATGTCCGCTTGTACAAATGGTAGGTTTTTATCCATAATTCCCTTAAACCCTAAGTGTTTTTGTTTGATTGTTCACTTTATGATCTAATTCATCATTAACTAGATTTTGACATTTTTTGGTCACTTAAGTTATGGCTTAAGTCTCTCTGTATCATTGGTTACCGGTCTGACTGACAATCTGAACATGTTCAAAATATTTTCCCTAAGTCTAAAGTTAATAATTTCAAGAAGCAAGAATGATGTCAGTGGGACACATGTCACATTTGCATGTGAGCACATTTTGAGTCCGCTCTAACCTTGTTGAAATTACGATGACATGGAAATATGACAAGTGTCAATGCTACACAAGAGGAAATTTTAGAGTCTTCAAAACTATGTTGAGTTTGTGGTGATGCACTATATTTATGCGTGTTCAAGATGAAATTTGTTGAATGGATGGTACAATATCACATGATCATAATTTTGAGTCTATCTAGACCATGGAAAATTTGTGGTGATGCAAAATGTTGACAACTATCACAATACCACATCACATTTTGAAGCTCTCACAACCCTATTGAGTTTCTAGTGTTGTTTATGGTTGATGCATGCCCAATGAAAATGACTTTTCAATGATACATCGATGAATATCACACATCTATTGAAAGAAGAGAGAAGGTTATGTGATGTTACAGGTTTATGACATACGCCCAAGAATATTCAATAGTTGTATTTTACTACTCAAGGATATTCCAAGGGAAAGCACATCTTGATTTGAATATCTACTATTTTTTCATGCCCATGAAAAGGAAGATCAATGCTCCACATTCAAAATTTCTCAACAAATAGTTCCTAGTTCAAAATTGGAATTTGCAAAAGCTGACATGGTAGCAATATGAAATAATTTTTGTAGGTCAAATTCTACTTCACCAATGGTTCTAATTTTTGTTCCAGGCTGACATATGAATATTATCTATCATCCCTAATTGGTATTTAAGTGAATGGATTTGGGTTGTTGATGATGTGATGAATAGTAAATAAATGTGTATGTGTAGTGGTGTATGGTATGTTTGAGCATTTCATGTCTTATCTTTTAGAATAGAGGTAGTTTGGGTGAAGAAGAGAAAAATGTGGATGTGGAGCTGTCCAAGAAATTGAGAAAAAATGTGCAAATTCATTTTGTGAGTTGTTTGGAGAGAACAAGGTTTATAAGTTTTATTATATTCATTTGAATATATTCTGAGGTTGTTGCCTCTTGTTCTTTGAGTTGGTGCTCAAATGGGGGATTGGTACCTCCTTTGTAAGGAGAGATCAGTGCAGAAACACCTTCCAAATGCAAAATTCTCAGAAAAGAAGTGCAAAAAAAATCATTCAATTTGAGTGTCAGTCACTAAGATGCACAACAAAAAAACAAGAGAATAGATAATTTAATACGTAGAATTGAAATCACCAACTTTTTTAATGTGGGAAAACCCTTAGGAGTAGAAAACTCAATGACTCAAGTAAATCACCAAATACGTGGTATAAAAGTAATCATCATGGAAAAATAAAGTCCTTAAGTGGCAAAATTCAAAATTAGAGCTAGGGTAACTTGATGTAAAAATTGAATAAGTTATCTATATTATTTT
This sequence comes from Sequoia sempervirens, assembly GCA_007258455.2. Taxonomy (NCBI): domain Eukaryota; kingdom Viridiplantae; phylum Streptophyta; class Pinopsida; order Cupressales; family Cupressaceae; genus Sequoia; species Sequoia sempervirens. Next base: position 4,793 of record VDFB02347358.1, read on the forward strand.
AAAAAAAATATGTAGCGGAATAATCAGAAATGGAACGTAGTTTCTAAACTAATAGGCCTGTTTAAAAAATGGACACCATTTTGCGGTGTACCCCTGAAATTTCAATGTAGTACCAAATTCGCGGAAAACATACAAGAAGTAGGTGTCTCCGCCTAATCCACCCTAACAACAATAAATGGATAATATTTTTTATAAGATTTTGCATATAAGCAGAGAATCATGTCTCGATGTGATGCATATTTTTTTGTAATTTTTTTCCAAGTAAATAATTAGTTATGAATTTTTTATTACAAATTCTTAAAAAATATAAAAACTCGTATGTCTGACCACCTTAACTTGGTCAAAACTTCATGAAATTCAATTTTTTTTTAATCCTATAGTATGCGAAGTATAGAATGTGACGCATATTTTGGATTCAAAAAATATTATACCGTTTGAAAGTTATAGATGTTTTCAAATCAACCTATCAATCAGGACTTTAGTCATAATTTGAATAGAAAATAAATAATAATTAATTATTAAATCTCAAAGAAAAGCATAATTTATATTGGTGGAAAGCTAAGAATCTCCTTTAAAACCTCGCTTCATCAATTTTGGTTTAAAAAAGTCGTCACCACATACCCACTATATTGCTACCTTTTCGCCCATCATGATCCCCGCCAAGACATACCCTTACAGTAAACAAAATTACATACAAAGTTACAAACTCCACTCTCAGGGGTTAATTCACAGCAGCATTATGATTACATGATCAACCTCACATGCAGATTCTGATTACAATCATTCTCTCACACTGTTACAATGCTCATATAGCATACAATGTAGAACCTCTTCCACTTGATCGAACCTTTTCTCATTACAGAGTATCACATTGTATAATCGTCATCCAACCATTTTAGTTCCCAATTGTCATTAACCATGTCGAGCCATCGAAGAGGCTCTTTTCATCTCTCTCCAATAACAACAAGTCACTCTGATGTATGTTCAAACTACTGAGCCAATTGTCATTCAACTGCCAATAGTTAGCAACCAATTATTTCTTTCCACTCAGGCACTGATCGGGTCCCACCATGGAATTCTCCATGAGTCACCGAGTCAACCTCATTGCCATATCGGGGGGACACCAATTCATCTCCCATGGTAGAAGGAAGTCACATTGATGAAGCCTATTGGCTTTTCAAAGAGATTCCACCCATAGTCCCTTCGATATGAGGATGTCCCTCCAACATAAGTTCCAGGTGGTCCCCACTTCCAACTTGACACCACGTCATCACAACTAGCCAATCACCAAAGTTATTGGGCATTAGAGAGACTCAAGATAGAGTCTTGCTGACGAAGCCAAGTCACACTGATGAGAGTCTCCAAAATGCTCACCACAACCCATCATTCTATCAAAGAGACTCAAGATAGAGTCCCATCGATAACACATTGTTATGCTGAAACAGTCACATTAGAGTATTGGGGAGACAACTTAGAAGTTCCTGCCCAAGTGACCAACTCCTACCAATAGAACACACCATGCTAAATAGAATGTCATCGGTCCATCGATGGGATTGAGAGAAAGGTCCCACTGATAAAGAATTTCTAGGCCAATAGAGAAACAAATACAACTGTTGCAGGAAGTTGATCAAGCCAGTATATCTGAGGCACCTTTTCCAACATGCTCCCACTTGACGAAGAACTTACTGGCTTCTTCCAAACTCGAAGTTACTGAATATCATAGGCCCCAAGGCCCATCGAACTAGCACACTACTTGTACATGTCTTTGCTCACAGGCTTTGTCAATGCATCAACGTCATTCCCCAGAGTATCCACTTTTTCAAAATTAACCTTTCCATCCTCCACCATATCACAAAAAAAATGATACTGAACATCGATATGCTTCATCTTGGCATGGAAAGTGGGATTTTTTGCCAAACAAATAGTAATCTGCCCTGCATTAAACCCAACATTAGAACATAAATGTCTACGCCAAACGACTTCCTTATAGGCGTGTGTTTCTACCATGTACTCTACCTCAATAGTAGATAAAGTGACTACAACCTACCACTTGCTCATCCAACTAACTGAACCACTGAATAACATGAAGATGTATCCATAGGTGGACCTTTTGCTGTCAACATACCCTACCAATCAAAATCCACATACCCATGAATTATAAGAGATCTCTGTGATCCAACCGAGTTTCCATGATAACACAAAGCATACTCCAAAGTACCCTTCAAATATCCAAAAACTCTCTTCACAACATCCCAAAGTAGTCTTCCCGAATTATCCATAAATTGACAAAGTACTCCCACTGCTTTGGAAATGTTTGGCCTAGTATAGGCCATTGTATACATTAAATTTCCTATTGTACTTGCATAAGGCACCTTGGTCATGTCCTCTATGTCGGGAGGAGACTTCAGACAATCTTCAATAGATAGATTTGTTCCCTACAACACTGGAACAACTAATTGCTTGCAATCTGTCATACTAAATCTTTCAAGGACATAATTAATATACTTGCTTTAGCTGAGCCAAAGATTTCTACTTCCGCTATCCCTTCTGATTTCCATACCTAGAATATACCTTGTTGCACCTAAATCTTTCATTTCAAACTGTGCTGACAACTAATATTTTAAATTAGAAATCATACCCTTACTATTCCCAAAGAATAACATATCATCCACATACAGGGCAATAATAAGTAAACGATCATTTTCAATTTTATAGTACACACAATGATTTGATTTTGATCTCACAAATCCCAATGACAACTAAAAAGTGTCAAAATTTTGGTACCACATTCTAGGTGATTGCTTTAAACCTTAAATTGATTTCTTTAACTTGCAAACCAGACTTTACCTTTTTCAACAAAGTGCTCATGCTGGGACATATAAATTTCTTCTTCTAGATCTCCATGAAGAAACATTGTTTTCATATCCATCTGTTCAACCTCTAAGTCATATGCAGCTACAAGTGACAATAGAAATTTGGTAGATGTCAGCTTAGTTGTAGACATGAGAAAATATTTCTCCATAATCAATTCCCTCCACCTGGGAATAACCTTTCGTGACCAACCTAGCTTTATACTTCTTAACACTGCCATCTATACCAATCTTCTTCTTAAATACCCATTTGTGTACTAACAAGCCATTTCGCAGCGTACCAAATCCTGTGTTGTGCATTCCTTTCTTTAAATTCTGACGCATTTCTTTCATTCCTCGGATTCTGTCCAAAAATATGAATCATACATATTAATAGCTTCCTTTACAATTTAGGATCAAATGTGAGTAATCAAAGTATAGGGTATCATTAACTAATATGGCAACTATACCTACTTGGGTTGTCGCCATTACGAAGAGGATCTCCCCTACAAGTCAGGCTAAGGTTGTGGTTCTTTCTTCCAGCTTTAGAACTCTTTAGATAAGTAGAGCTCTCCTCAATTTCCGAAAAGTACTGAATTCTGTAGCTCCTTTATCCGGGAGTCTCAAAGGCAAAGAAAATGAATTTCAACTACATCATTCTTCTTTTCTTTTTCTTCTGTCTCTTACTGCAAACCAACTATAGAGGTTTTTAATGAAAGATTACACTTTTTCTATACAAAACCTTCTTAGTAATAGGATTCCAAAGCTTGTATCCTTTCACGCCAATACCATAGCCAATAAAGACACATTTAACAACTTTCTTCTCCAACTTAGGTCTTTTCTCATACAAAACGTATGCATATGTCTCATAACCAAAGGCACAAATATGTCTTAGAGAGGGCTTCTTACCAGACCACGATTCCAAAGGTGTTTTATCAACAAGAGCCAAACTAGGTGAATGATTAATCAAGCAACATGTTGTAGCTACAACTCCAGCCTGGCAATTTTACTCTGCATCAAAGACGCTTCAACATATCTCTCAGCTTTTCCATTAGCATCCCTTTGCTCAACCTCTCAAAGAACTCCATCTTTCTTGAGTATAAGGTGTAGTTTATTCCTTTTAATCCCATGATCTTTGCAATACCTTTCAAAATCTGTAGAACAAAATTTACTGCCATTATTCATCCTTAAGCATTTAATTTTCCTTCCAATATATTTTTCTATAAAGTTTTTAAACTCTTTAAACCAACTAAACACTTCTGATTTACTTTTAAGAAAATACACAAATGCCCTTCTCGAATAATCATCAATAAAGAGACATACTATTTAGACTTCGATAACGAAGGAACATTTACTAGACCAAATACATCAGAGTGAATATAATCTAGTATGCCAGAAGATCTATGAGGACTAGAGTAAAATAAAACATGGTGTTGCTTTCCATAAATGCAATGTTTACAAAAATTGAACTCAAGGTTACAATCTTCAAGCCCTTCTACCAGGCTTTTTATTTTTTAAGGATTTTAAGCCTTTTTCTCCTATGTGATCGAGTCTCTAATGCCACAACATGGTTTTCTTTGCTAGGAGTTTCACCTCCAAAGAGTTTGCACCTAGAGGAACTTCGTTCTCCTTCTTTACATGAGCAACCTTGCTTGACTTTGCAAAGGAACTATTACATTGAACAGCCTGTGCGTCCAACTTGTATAGAGTGCCTATACATGCACCCTTGGCTAGCACTATTGAACCTCTAGTCATTTTACAGCCACCACTCGAGAATGAAACTTCCATGCCAACATCATTCAACTTACTAATAGAAAGTAGATTATGAGCCAAACTTGGCATGTGCATTACGCCATCAATTCATTCTATTCTTCTATCAGGAAATTGGATTTTGACTCTTCCACAACCAACAATTTCAAGAGATGAATCACTTGCCAGGTACACCTTTCCACCAGCATACTTTTCATACTTTGTAAACCAATCTCTATGATGATGTCATGTAATTTAAAAGATGTATTTGAGTCAATACGTATATCATCTAATGCTTGAGTCACTAAGGCTACAATGAAAGAATCGAAGCCACTCGAGAAGAATCATTATCCGGAAGATTTGTTGTTGTTGTTCTTCTTCTTTTTCTCTTTCTTTATAAATTTTCAGATATGACTACCAATGACAATTCTAGCCTACAATTCAGACATTTCATCTTTGACTTCTATTCTGAGACTTTGATCTCCCTTTAGATTTGGATTTAGACTTATTATCTTTCTTCTTGCCTCTCTCCTTTGATCTACCTCAAACAACAAGGGCCTCCTTGGCCATCTCAAAAGATTTCATCTACATTTCTTCTGACAGCAGCAAAGAAACCACATCTTTTGTCTTCAAAGTGGTTGTTGTACTTCCAATATCCATCACCAAATGATCCCATGTGTTAGGTAAGGAACATAATTGAAGCATACAACGATCCTCCTCCTCTATCTTCACACCCACAAAGGCCAACTGAGGAACAATCATATTAAATGAATTCAGATGGTCTACTATGGATGCTCCTTCTTCCATCTTTAAGGAGTATAAATTCATCCTCAAGAATAACTTATTCACTAGAGACTTTCCTTGATAAATATCACCAAATTTCTTCCATAAAGAACATGTAGTCTTCTCCTCATGGACGTTCAAGAGAACAAAATCGGCAAAACAAAGTCTAAGTATCATCCCTTTGGCTTTTCTATCTATGAGGTCCCAATCTTCTTGCTTCATACCTGATGGTTTTGTTCCCATAACAACAATCCAAAGATCTTTATCCACCAACAGGCCTTCCATTTTGAGTTTCCACAACTTAAAATTGCTGCCATTAAACTTTTCAATTTCTATTTTTCCTGATGTGCTTGCCATCTCAATCCGTAATCGAGACAATCATATTTCTATGTTAGACTCCCACTGAATATAATTATCACAAAAAACCAACCCTACCTTCCATGTGCTAGTAAACAACTTTCCACACACTGATACCAATTTGTAAGGAAAGGTCGGGCTGTGGGAAAAACTCCTTTGAAATGCAAAATTCTTTTGTGGAAAGAAGTGAAAAATTTTCATTTAATTCGGTGAGCTACAAAGGAATAAAATTTCATTCAATCTCGAAAGGACAATCACTAAGATGCACAATAACCTGCTGGAATTCATATCTTTAATCCCACTAGCCTAAACCTCCTCGAGAGCAATGTTGGTGTAACTGCTGAGATGCCCTCGGATGAGTTGTGGCGGCAGCTACTTGTACCAATGTACCGCCAGATGTTTCAGGGAGAGGAGTGGTAGCACGGTGATACCATACCACGGGAGCCTAGCCGAGGCGGCACGTGGTAGTGCAAGCATAATCGCCATATCAGGATCCCTCCCAGCTTATCCAATGGTAGTGCGCTGTATACTACACCTTGGGAAAACCCTCACAATTGTCTAGCTTAAGAAGGCATATCGCCACCCCGCTGGATGTGCTGAGACCTCCTGCGGGTAGTAGTGTACGTACTACCAATGCGATAGGACTGGAGGAGTCAAGGGTGGTGTGGTGTAGTCACCACCACACCGCGAGGGTGTTGTGTCTTGGCTACAATAGAGCGGTGGGCATTTGAATTTATTTGGCTGGACAGAGGACGCTGACTTGGCTGACCTCCAATGTGGTTGATGTTCATTGGAGGATCATGAATGAGTTGGAGAAATCTGTTCGATTTCCAAGACCGGTTGATGGTTGGTCCATTAGAAGGAAAATGAACTAATCTACAAAAGGAATTTGAACGGTTTCCTATTGGTAGAGAACTAATGGTATAAACATTGAACGTTTGCAATAAGAAAGTGAGAGGAAGTTCTAGGCAAGGTTATACTGCCGAAATCTCTCCTGATAGAATGTCTTGATCGATCTTTCATTGTTAATCTGCACTGTATACTATGTGAGAGTATTGTAACAGTGCGAAGGTTGTAATGGATAGAGAGGTTGATCAGGGAAATGTAAAAGGGGAGAGAGGGAAATAGAACAAAGTTGTTGCTAGTTTGTCTCTAGAATGAAACATGATGTAATCTCTGTAAAGGCTTAGTGCTTGAGTTGTATTTGTAACTATTCTGTTGCATGAATAATACAATGATGATCTGGGCTTTTGGAGTGTGGGGTTTTTTACCCGAAAGGGTTTTCCCCATGTAAATTTGTGTGTTCTGATATTTTATTCCATCTTTCATGTTTATTGGTTATGTTTGTTGAATCTGTTTATGCAAGTTGTTGAAACTGAATTTACATGTGCTTCTCTCAGAAGGATTAATGTGGGAAATGCACTGTGTCTAATTTCACTTTGTGGCATAGTTGTACATGTCTTTGAGGAAATTTAATGAAATTAAAAGTTACCAAAGGAACTACTGTTCTTAGATTTTTCATTCTAAGATGATCATAATTTCCCAACAAGTGGTATCAAAGCCTTCTTCTGGTTGCTAGTTCTGGGTATTTCTCCTATGAAGATTTCTTAGTCTGTCAAGCTTGAGGAAATTTGGAGGAATGGGCTAATGTATTGATCCTTTCGTGAGTAGAGGTCTTGTGGTATTTAGAGACATCACACAGCTTGAAGGATGGTGGAGATGGAGAAAAAGGAGTTGGTCATGTTGAATTATTGTGATCTGTGTCTCCTAGTTGGTAGCGGTATAACCTTAATGTATGAGGTGGAATTTTTTTTTCTGCTTCGTGGTTGTGTTGTAGCAAAGCTTTCATATTGGGTGTTTGTGTGAGAGGCTCCTTAGTGATATGGAGAAGCTTGGGTTGTTCTCATCCATGGAAGAGAGTGCTTATGTTGGGTGGTGTTTCTTGGTGTTGGATGACATTGTTTTTTGTTAACCTCGAATGCATGAAGGCTATGAAGTTAATCATTGGATGATTTGAAAGCTTCTGAAATAGCCTATCTTTTTCTCGGATGCATGTGCATGTTGGCAGTTTTGGAGTTGGCTTGGTATGGGCCTAGAGTTCTTGAACTTTTGTTTCCTTTTAAAGGATGTATTGTACTTGCATGTTTCTTTTATGGTTTTGCAAGTTTTACATTGTCAAGAAAAAACTTGTGGTTTTGTGGAGTTGTTAAACTATTTTCTAGACCCTAGCTTGTGGGGTGTTGCTGGATGAGCAGTTTTGCATGCATGCTTTGTTCTGGTATGAGGAGATGCGATGTCTTCTTTGCATGGGATTGTTGTTACATGATTAGTCACTCAACATTTAATGTGGTGTTTCTTGCTAGGTTCCTAGTCTATGGTGCTCGAGTTGTGGACATGTTTGGAAAATTGAATCTGGACTTGATCTAGTGTTTGAGTCATGTTGTTTGCATGGTTATTCTCTTTGAGATATCAGTGTTGTTGTTTCTAGTGTGATGATGGGTTTGCACATTCAATGGGATTGATCTTTGAGTTATGCGGCTAGTGGTTTAGCTACACATTGGCTGCAGTGAGATAACTCAGAAGTGGACTATCTATATCCATGAGGTTGATGTAGTGTTTGTGCAGACTTGTTAGATGGCCTTGTCTATGGTCACTTATGCATTGGTGTGGTTGCTTTGGGATGAGAGGATGGATAGTGTTGAGTACCTAAATATTCCATTATGGGGACCTGTAGCATGTTGTATCACGATGTCATGGATAGCTTGGATACACTACTTTGTGTAAGATTTTGACAGTGATGGTAATCTCTGCTTGTTTTGGAGATCTTGGTGCCACTTGATGAACATGTTGATGTGTGGACCTGAAGGATTTTTCAAATTAGTAGATGTTTGGTCATGATGCTTGGAGAGCTCGGGTGTCACAGTTCAGTGGGAGTTTTAGCAGTGACTATGGATTCATCACTAGGTGATGGATGGTCTTCTTTAGTGTTGTAGATGTTACTAGGAGGAGCTCTTTGATCCTATTGCTACAGAAGGGTTCTTTTGCATTTGCATGGACACTATTTGAGTATGTGAAACATCTTGGAGCCATGAAGGACGTCTTGGAGTCTTTGGTTGAGGTGTTGGTGGTGCTTGGGAGGTGATGTTGCTTTTGAGTTTGTTTGCTTTATGTCATGGTATACTCTTGCCTATGGAATCGAGTTTTGACATCGTGCATTGCACTTGAGACCATGGTATGCTCACTTGGAGCATGGTATCTCCCAAGGGGGATGGAAAGATCATGATGTCATGATAAGTTCCTATTTCAGATGCGTGGAGCTTTGACAGTGGTCTAGAGTTTCTCTGTGCTTTGAGCACATTGGTCATATGCTTGAGAACTTCATGTTAAGTGCAGTAATGTAGTTTGGAGTTCAACATGGGATGATCGTTTGCAAGTGCTCATGGATACATGGAGAATAAGGTGAGGCTGTAACTCTTTTGAGATCAGAAAAGTGTTTTTTTCAACAGAAAGTTTGAGTAGCCTACACCTTGGTTGAATGTGAGTTCAACAGAGACCAATGATGGGATTGCTCTTGAAGAAGTCATGATGACTTGGTTATCCTGGAGGATCATTCTCTTTCCCCACTCTTGGTCTACTCGGTAGTTTATCGCTTGAGAGGTACTGCCCATTGTTTTTCTCAAGTGTTTTATGCTTCCTTTCATGATATGGATCTTGAATTGTTGTTTAAATGATTCTGGAGGATTCATAGTGGAAGATGTATAGCATGGTTTATCTCCTTGACCTTTTGTGTGATATCTTATATTGATAAAAATAGTTAGGAGATGTTTTATGGGCTAATTTCCTGATATGGGAAATGAAGTAGTTTGATCTTCTTTGAGAGGCTTACATCCATATATTGTGTTTGATGTTGGAGATTGAACGGTTGGATGTTGTTAAGGCTTTCTCTTGGGGTTTTGAAGGAGATCATACTTGACACAGTTGGATTTTAGAGGTGTATGTAGGAGGATGTTCTATAGGTATGTGATGTGAAGAGGTGCTATTTTTGGTCTTGGTAGTCTTCCAGTATGTCTGGTTTCACATTACATTGGTTTGAGGTTTGGTCGAAGATGTAGTGATCACTAGCTTGTGGTCATGTTTTTTCACTCATGTTCTTGGGTGATGATGTGGAGGTTCTTAATCTTTTTCCTTTGTTGGGTGTTGAAGAACTTGGAAGAGCTCTGGAAGGCTGTTGAGAGAAATGATTCTTGTAGCAGTTGGTTGTAGGTTGTGCATATCATTGTGGATGTTTCCTTGGTACTACAAGGTTACACTTTCTATGTGCTATCATTGGTAGACTGTTTATGCTTTCAATCTTTTAGATTTTGCATTTCTCATGCAGTGTGAGTTCCTGAAAGTGTTTGTTCTTCATCAACTTGTATACATGTGGAGCTTGCAGTAGTAAGTACATGGGTTGGCTATGTTGGTGGCATAAGTTTACTTATGTTCGATACCTTTGAGGTATGGTTGATTGGATGTTCTAGCACTTGCTGTGGGTGTTATTTTTAGTCACGTGGGTTTATCAGTTGGATAGAAGCAGTCAGTTTGATTGTTGTTCTAGTTGATGTTCTTTATCTTGTTTTCTGGAGTGATGGCAGTATCTTGTTGTTGATATCGCTGGGATCTTTTTGCTTGTGTTCATTGGATTGGTGCTTATTCACCTTGGCTTGTACCTTTCTTCCATAGGTTGCATGTTGGAAGATGACAGGGATTGTTTCCTTAATGGTGGACGTCTTAGATATTGTTGTAGAACTCTTGATGGAGCATGAGAGCATGTTTGAGATCTATGTGGTTTCATGGAAGACTATGATTAGTTGCAATGTTGGATAGTTAGTTGTAGTTGGATACTTGATTTTGTTGTAGATTGTCTGGTAGACAATTATCTGTGGAAACTTGTTGATTGGGTATCTTGAATGCTACTGATTAGAGACTTGAACAGAACAAGGTCTGAACTAGTAGTGTCATTGTAATCTCAGTAGTTCTTGAGTGCTTTGGAGGTACCAGTGTGATCTTTTTCAAGTGGGAGATATTTGGAATTGTGTGCCTCAATCCCACTGGCCTAAACCTCTAAGAGAGAAATGTTGGTGTGACTGCTGAGATGTCTGGTCGAGTTGCATAAGTGTTACTTTCATGCTTGTACCACTATACCATTGGATGTTTGTAAGAGAGGAGCGGTAGTGCGATATAGCACCATACCACAGGAGCCTTCTAGTTGAGGTGCGGTAGTGCGGTGTATACCGCCATACCACAGGATCCCTCTGGGTTCAACGACATCACAATGTATACCGCCATACCACAGAAGCCTGTCAACTATCTAGCAGTAGCGCAATTACCACCACCCCACGGCTATGTTGGAGACCTCCTATAGTGGTGTAGTATAGTCACCACCACACCATGAGGGTGTTATGTCTTGGTTGTAGTAGAGTGGTGGGAATTTGAATTTATTTAGCTAGACGAAGGATGCTGACTTGGCTGACCTCCGATGTGGTTGATGTTCATTGGAGGATCATGAATGAGTTGGAGAAGTTTGTTCGATGTCCAAGACCAATTGATGGTTAGTCCAACAGAAGGAAAATGAATTGATCTACAGAGGAAGTTGAACTGTTTCCTATCAGTAGAGAATGAATGGTATAAACATGGAACGTTCTGCAATAAGAAAGTGAGAGGAAGTTCTAGGCAAGGTTATGCTGCCAAAATATCTCCTGATAGAATGTCTTGATTCATCTTTTGTTGTTAATCTACACTGTATACTGTGTGAGAGTATTGTAATAGTGTGAAGGTTGTAATGGATAGAGAGGTTGATCAGGGAAATGTAAAAGGGGAGAGAGGGAAATAGAACAAAGTTGTTGCCAATTTGTCTCCATAATGAAACATGATGTAATCTCTGGAAAGGCTTAGTGCTTGAGTTGTATTTGTAACTGTTTTGATGCATGAATAATACAATGATGATCTGGGCTTTTGGAGTGTGGGTTTTTTACCCGAAAGGGTTTTCCCCACGTAAATCTGTGTGTTCTAATTTTATGTTCCATCTTTCACGTTTATTGGTTCTATTTGTTGAATCTATTTATGCAAGTTGTTGAAACTGAATTTACATGTGCTTCTCTCAGAAGGATTAATGTGGGAAATGCACTATGTCTGATTCCGCTTTGTGGCACAGTTGTATGTGTCTTTGAGGAAATTTAATGAAATTAAAAGTTACCCAAGGCACTACTATTCTTAGATGTTTCGTTCTAAGATGATCATAATTTCCTAACAATAACAAAAAAAGAGAATAGAAAATTTAACACACACAAAATTGAACACCATATTTTTTTTACATGGGAAAACCCGTACAAGAGAAAAACCCACACACCAAGTAAAGCCACTTTGTATTACAGTAAACAAAATTACATATAGAGTTACAAACTCCACTCTCAGGTGTTAATTCATAGCAGCATTACAATTCCCTAATCAACCTCACATGCAAATTCTGATTATAATCATTCTCTCACACTGTTAGAATGCTCATATAGCATACAATGTAAAACCTCTTCCAAATGATCAAACCTTTTTTGATTACGGAGTATCACAATGTATAATCATCATCCATCCATGGCCACTTTAGTTCCAGAGAGCCAATCATTTCAGTTCCCAATTGTCATTAACCATGTCGAGCCATCAAAGAGACTCTTTTCATCTCTCTTCTATAATAGCAAGTCACTTCGATGTCTATTCAAACTACCGAGCCAATCGTCATTCAACCGCCAACAATTAGCAACCAATTATCGCTTTCCATTTAGGCACCAGTCGGGTACCACCATGACATTCTCCATGAGTTACTAAGTCAATCTCATCATCATATCAGGGGGACACCAATTCGTCTCCCATTGATATAAGGAAGTCACACCAATGAAGCCTATCGACTTTTCGAAGAGAGTCCACCCACAATCCCTTCGATACGAGGATTCCCTTCGACATAAGTTCTAGGTGGTCCCCACTGCCAACTTGACACCACGTCATCACCGCTGACCAATCACCAAAGTTATTGGGTCATCAAAGAGACTCGAGATAGAGTCTCACTGACGAAGCCAAGTCACACCGATGAGAGTCTCCAACATGCTCACCACAACCCATTAGTTTATCAGAGAGACTCAAGATAGAGTCCCACCAATAACACATTGTCACGCTGAAATAGTCACATCAGAGTATTGGGGAGACAACTTAGAAGGTCCCGCCGAAGTGACCAATTCTCGCCGATAGAACAAACCACGTTGAATATAATGTCATCGGTCGATCGATGAGACTGAGAACAAGGTCTCGTCGATAAATAATTGTCAGGCTGATAGAGAAACAAACACAACTGTTGCAGGAAGTTGATCAAGCCAATAAATCTGAGGCACCTTTTCCAACATCCTTTAGGTTATTGGCTATAAATTGTTTTGAGGATCGGTGTCTCTACTGGGTTTGTGCCTACAAAATTAATTATAATATTTGATTTATATTTGTGAGGCTAGATTTTGGCAATAGATCCAAGCAACTTTTCTAATCGTAGTTTTTCCCTTTAGGGTTTCCACGTAAATCTAGTGTTATCTTGTGTGATTTATTTCATTTTTGTATCTAATGTTCTCAATGATGCTTTGATGTTCACTAATATATTGATTAATGTTAAGATTTAGTAATATAATTTTTCACCCCCCCATCTTAGTATATTTGTGTGTTCAACAAACACAAGGCCATGGATAAACTATTGCAACTATGTGCCTCCATCAAAGATAAGCATGTTGAAGGAGTTGATCTCCCTCTAACCAGTATTCCAATCAACACATTGATGGTGCATGGGGGATGATAAAAGACAACACTTAAGAAACCTAACACATGGAGAAACATACACATATTTATTATATTGGTTATGTGTGATAGTAAAAGTAAGACCTAAGTGAACAAAAAAGCTAGGACTCAAGAAAAAATTGGTACTATAGATTTGAGTCCCAACACAAAGTTATATGTATTGAATATTATATTCCCGTACATGTGTTTATGTTAGAATATTAATCTTTACTTGGTAAAGGTTATTATTTAATTGTAATTATTTATTTTTAGCTACCTCCTTAAGAGGTTTTTGACAACTTGCACACACATAGATGAATGGTGGCATTCATTTAGTTGGGAGTTACTTTCTAATTCTAACTCCTCTTCTCACCTCTATATATTGAGGTGCCTCTCCTCTCATTCTTCATTCAAGCAAGGAAGCTTAAGGCTTAAGTGCTCTCTCTCTCTCTCTCTCTTTGTATCATTCTTAGGTATTTTTCCTCCATTCATGATATTGAGGTTTTTTTTTTTTTTTCTCCTTATCAAATTCTTGTGTCTCCTTTGCATTTGGTGGTGCTTGGTTTGGCTACTCTCTCTTTGGTAATATTTTTTCTTCAAACAATGCTCATTGATTAGTTCTTTCTTTTGCTCAATTTATTTCCCCTTTCAGTTTACTTAGAACAATTTACCTCACCAATAACTTGAATAAAAAATATGTATACTCCTCCAAGATTTTTTGACTAACACTCAAGTTCATAGAAGATTTGAAATTGTTTTATAATATTAGATGTATGCATATTGGTGAAAAACAAACCATGAAAAATTTATCAGTTCTAATTGAATATTTTTTAATCAAATTTCAAGGAGATAGATCAGCTATAGTTATCAAATATTGGTGCCTAATATAGCATCTATAGAGTCATAGAAGAGAAAGCTATTAGTAATATAAAAAAACATTTAGTTTTATTTAGAACCAATTTACTTGGCTCTATCTTGCAAATCTTGGATTATTTGCTTCCCTCAGACCCTCAAGGACACAATTTATTCTTATTTATCTATTTTTGTGTTGGCACATTCAAATCTATCACTTATTAGATTAGAAAGAGATTCTATTAGACAATTCTCATAGAAAATTTTACAACACTTCTTTAGTGTAAATTAACTAGGCTCTAATACACATATGAAAAATGTGCATCTAAGAATTTACAAAACTCCCTAAAATATCTAATAGAAGATGGAGACAAATCATACCAAGAGGGTAAAAGAACCTTTACATTGATTTTCTATAGAAAAATACATTTATGCATACCACACCTTACTTAGAAAACAACTTTGCTACAACGCACCTAAAGTTCATAATTAGTTAAAGGAACAAAATAGACACAAAAGATACATATATAGGTTTATCCTAAATTGGTCTAGAGACTCAAAATTTATATGAAACCTATCAATGACCAACTCCCAAACAAGATCCATAAATTATAATATATAGAGGAAGAACATTTCAAAATGAACACAAAAGTGACACGTGACACAAAATAGCCCCTTCATCTACAACTAAAGACATGGGCACAAATAATATGCCTAAAGAATATTTAAAATACACCTTTTATCGATTTAGACAAAGTGAATTTAACATCCTCCAAATATTCACAAACACTTCACATGCAAATATTTACCTTCAAGCAAAAAGAGACCTTTCATTAAGTAATTGGCTTGCATTGTCTTTGCCTTAAAACACATTGTGTTCTTTATCCAATCTTGTGCAAAAGCTTTGTTTATCAAAACCCCCCTAACACCTCTGCATAATACTTATGAACATTTATGCATAATACCATCATTGTATTTCTACACTACTACTTTAATCCACTTTGAAGAAGACAATATAAAATTGCTTTTATTTGTCTCCATATTGCAAATTCATTTAACACATGGAAATTTTTATGAAAAATAATGTAAGTTTTGATATCTTCCAACATAGAAGAAATGATTAAAACATATGAAACAAATCTTAGATAGATCCATTGCAGATTTGAATAAGGGATTGGAGTAATTCATAAGGGATTGTAATTATTTGGCATTCAAGAGTAATGAGTAATCAAAATTCAGCTTTACTCCTCCAAGCGTAGTATAAAATATATGAGTTAAAATAGAAAAAATAAACATCATTGTATGGTGGAATATAAGACAAACCTAGGTAATATGGCCCTTCCCTTATCACTTAATAAAATATCAAATATTGCTTTGCTTTCTTTATTTACCCCTCATTCCAACTTGGAGGAAAAATATAGTTTTCTCTCTTTTTTCTTTACTTGTTTGATATGAAATCTTTGCAAATGGTTTTGCCTTTGTCTATATTTTATGTTCTCGTGGTTTTTGAAACTTGTGAGGCTATTTAAAAGAAGTAGCCGCCTCATTTTTTTATTAAAGGGAACTTTAATAATGGGGCCCCTCCATTCTTTTAATAATCTGTAAATAATAATTTGGCTCACAATTCTTAAATTAAAATATTAATAATATTGTTTTAATATTTTGTTTAAAATTTGAATTTCAACAATTAAATGGTTGATTATGAAAATTGATAGTATCACAATAAAATACATTTGAGAATCTTGAAAATTCGTGATGAGGTATTATACATATTTATCATTATATGATTGTCAAAATTTTAGAGAATAAAATATTAATCATGAGTTTCTTTTCAAATGCTATAGATTTTTGGGTAGTTTATCAAAAGTTTGCCATGAGCTCAATTTTAACTTCATGGGCTCAAAGCTAAAACTAAGAGTTGCTTATGGATTATCAAGATTCATCCAATTTTTAGAATGGAGAAATTTGACTTTGAAGAAAAACTTATTTGGAGATCTCTAGCACAACTAAAATCATAATTTTAGGTTAAAATCTCATCTAATCAACTTGCAATTAGAGATAGAGATTCATTATAAATTAGCAAAAACTTTTTCAAAGATAGACTTCAAATATCAATTTTTTAAAATAAATAAATTAGTGAACCAAATCTATAGCCAAGTTATCATTTTGGAGTTGAAAATATGATTGTTAGACCAAATTGAAGGTTAAATGTTTGACATATGAGTCAACAAATCGAGTGCCAACAATTTACACATGTCAACTAGTTTATGTTTCCTTGTGGACCTCCTCACCAATGTAATAGACTCTAAATGTTCTTCATTGTTAGAAATACAGCTTGAATATTAGTGTATCTCTAAATAATTAAGTCCAATTTTTTTGTCCTTCCACATGTACATATTTCAAATTTTTAATTTTAGTTTCAAAATGCATTGTATTCTCTCTTTTTTTTTTTAATCTATGTCTATTCAAGACCATGATTAACTAGGTTCTTTGCAATTCACATCCTTAAAACAAAACATTATTAGAGTTAGAGGATTCCAAAGCTTATAGCCAGTAATTTTTTATCCATATCTAATAAAAATACATTTTTCAATCTAGTAGTCTAGCTTATATCATTTTTATTCAAACACATAAACAACATATTTATAACCAAAAATTTAAAGTGTGAAAAAAGGTATTTTTTCTATCCACACCTCATACAATGTCTCATATAAAAAATCAAAACTTGGAGATCTATTTGTTAATTAATGATTTCTCATAGCCCCAACTAGATAGTACTCAACCTCAAAACATCTTTCAAGGTTGGCTATTTACCTCAAATGTGCAAATTTAAATTAGGTCAGCACAAAAATATTCCTGTAATGGAGAGGAATGAAGGCAGATCACATCACACCACTTAAACACAATCTAGAATATTCCATCAACACCCTAAAATCCAAAAAATCATTTGCAACATCATACACCTAAAGAACATACTCATTATGTACACCCAGTTAACCTTCCACACACTATAACAAATGAATCCAAC
>VDFB02347359.1:0-14824 GCA_007258455.2 Sequoia sempervirens
GGTATCTTCATCAAGCTCACGATCATTCTGATGTGGCATGTGCACCTTTCTATCCCGTCTTTCAGACTTAGCATAAATCTTTCTGACTCCCCATTTTATGTCAGGATCCTTCATTAGCGTACACAATTCATGCATGAACTCAAGTAGTGACTTCTCTGTAGTCATCTCTTTTTGTACGTAGTGTCTGGTATCTCTGTCACTCATCTGTCAAATGAACTCTGTTGGGCACAGGATGGCAGGATCTTGGCTCTGATACCACTGAAATATTCCGAGCCAATTTTTTCGATTTTAACAAATTACAGATTACAAACCAATGCACCCGTTAAGGTTAGAAGATAAACCAAAACATACGAAAGCAACTCTAACCAAGAATGGCGCCGATGATGGCGAGCATATGGTCAGAGGATCTTCTACCCTAAATGCTGGAAGGGAACTCGACGTCAAGTATGTGCTACCCAGTCCAATACGGAGTGAGGGGCGACCATATGACGGAGTGATTACAAAAAGCAATGCTTGAAAAGGAATGCTGAAAGCTGAAAAACACTCAACACCCAGAATGTGCTTGCTAACCCATAATGGGAAAGTAGCTACCATAGGGCGGAGTTGTAACTATTTCAAACTAGTACTGAAAGCAAGAACGAGTATTACAAATAGTGACAAAGCAATATTAAAGAACACTGATCAGTACTACTGCCAGCTTACAATAGATAATTATTGCCTGCAATGTCAAGATATCATATGCTTTTCAAATGGTACATTCAACAATAAATCTGCTACAAGCCTTTAAGTAAACCCCAATGCCAAATCCTAATCAGAAGATGCAGATTTCTGTAGACAGTGATGACAGATCTGTACCTTTTAACCTTTAACCAGCAACATAGAAATTCACTAAATGATTCATAACTCACTCGTCTCTTACCCAAATAACCTATTCTTAGATGCAAAACACAGGTAATGAGGAGGCGCCTAGAATGAATGCAAGAAACAGACTCAAGATGCCAATATTTAATTTGCACGGAACCCAATGCAATCTGCAGATGGTACGGCTTCTAGAAAGGGGCGATCTGCTATTAAAATTCAATGCTTTCACCAAAAAATCTGCAAACTTGGAAATTATGGCGCCTAGGTCTAACAAAGAGAATGGGCTATTACCCAGAACACTGTTTTTGGTATTTTATGATTTATGATTAAAAACAACCTTCAGCCGTACAAAACAGCAACTCCAGAAAATTGAAGTAAGAGCAGATTTGATCTACAAAGCACTAACTCAAACTACAATGCAAAATTTACTACAAAAACACTCAAATAAGCAAACCTCTCCACTAGGTGCTGTCTCTCAAGCACGAAGTCGAGCCCAGACTAGGAGGCATTCATTCCTCGAAGCAATCCCGCAACCATTTCCGCAGCATAACAATAGCATAGACAAAAGATCCCAAATGATGATCAAAGCCTTCCTTTTATAACTTTCTCGTTGACTTCTCAAAACCCTAATCTCCTCTTCAAGGCAAAAACCCTAATCTCTTTCAAGGATGGCGTCCATTTCCTTCAAGCTCAATATTGACTTTTTAATTAAAATCAATACTTTAATAAATGCGTCCCCTTTATAGCTTGTTTTGACTTTGGACAAAATGAAAAATATAAAATAATATTTAATGAGGTGCCACCCTCAAAAGCCCACTTTTCAAAACAACATAAAGTCAAATAGACTAGGCCAAGGGGTCAACGTCCGAATATAATATTAAAACTTGACTTTTAATTAATTATATCAACTTATCTCTCCAATTGTGCCCTGAAGCCAATAATGACCAAGTCAACAGACCAAACTGAAGTAGGAAGTCAACCATGCTGAACCAAGCGTATTGCCGAGGAAATAGAATTTACTAAAAATAGTAGGATACGAAAATCTTTCGAAGAATGCGAGAATGAACGAATACCAGCTACTTGAGAAGCTCTCACGAAAACCGGAAAGAATGTAATACATTGGAGCCACTAAACTCCGAGCAAGACATCCTTAAAAATAAGGAAGCTAATTTTACACCTTGACTAAGCCTTGAGGGTTTCGGAAAAAGGCCAGCGGTCCTTTGGAAAGTCAATATAGAAGGGACATTCACGGTTTCTAGTACCTATCAAGGTAACAAACCTTTTGTAGACGATGCCCCAACTGAGAGTAGCACTTACTAATGTCGTTGAAAACAACAAAAACCACCAGGAGGGTCCAATCGAGAGTATGACTCAGCCCGTAGGAGAGGCAACAAACCCAATGCTACTTGTAATGAACGTCGGGAGGAAGCCAACAATCATACAAATGGAAATCATGGGGAGGAAACTCTCCAACACTATCGTCGACGGAGGCTTTGGAGTGAATGTAGTACCAGAAGAAACTTGGAAGTTTTTGGGGAAGCCAACTCTGTGGCCCCCCACATTTCTTCTGGTAGGCATAGATCAACATGGCATCAAACCTCTCGATACACTGATGGCACAAAAATTAATGATCGGCACACAACAGTTCCTGTTGAACTTTGTTGTCATCCCACCGTAGAAAGTGTACGACGCATTGCTTGGGAGAGGATGGCTTATTGATACCAAAGCAAATCATAACTAGAAGCAAAACACACTCTCGATTGAGAGCAATGGGAGGAAGTATGTTATTGACCTAAAGAACCAAGCCGCCAGTGAAGAACTAGAATCCTCTAGGTTAGAATCTGAGGGGGAGAGAGTTAGATATGGATGAAGAAAGGAAGGCTATGGAGCCAAATGATGACGACGTATTTGAACTTGAGATTTTCTCAGAGGATGAGACAGACTCGTTGAATGGCCTAGTTCATTGGCAAATGGAGGATTATGAGGTACTCCACCCGAAATGCAACATGCTGCAAGTCGGAGAGATAGAAGAAAACTAAGGTACGACCAGCCAAACATTTCGATCGGAGTATGAAGAATTCAAGGAGTAGCAAAACTGGACGATACACTAGCCCACAAATTTGAATGTGACAAATTGATGAAGTACGAGGAAACAACATTGAAGAAAGTGAATCTCAGAGAGGAAGATAATCGGAAGACAATCCTCGTCGGTGATGATTGGGACCCCGTACTCAAGGCAACGACTTTCAAAATTCTCATGGATTACAAAGATGGATTTGCATGGACTTACAAGGATAAGAAGGGAATATTACCAGATTGTGTGTACATAGGATCCTTCTCGTACCAGGAGTACAACCTGTACGGAAGAGACCCTACAGGATGAAGAGCTACGCTGCTAAGGTAAAAGACGAGATTAAGATGTTGTTGGAAGCAGGCATCATATTCAAGGTGGAAGTCAATGATTTGGTGTCAACAATCATCATTTCTCTGAAAAAGGAAATGGAGCAGATCCAAATATGTGTGGACTTTCGGTGCCTAAACCCAGTAACAACCAAAGATCCGTTCCCAATCCCGTTCATCAAGACGATCCTGGAATAAGTAGCCGGACACAAAATGCATTCTTTCATGGACGTGTTCTCTCGATATAACTAGATAAGCATTGCTGAAGAAGACAAATTGAAGATAACGTTCGTGGTAGAAGATGGAGTGTACGCGTACAATTGAATGCTGTTCAGGTGATGTAACGTGTCAATGACTTTTTAAAGAATAATTTTGCATATTTTTGAGAAAATGTCGGTTGCCAATTTCAAGGCATTTCTAAATGATTGGTTAATTTATAGTGACAAGGAGAAGCATCTGAAAGCACTCGGAGAATGTATGGAGAGGTGCAGGGCATCCCGACTAGCATTGAATCCGAAAAAGTGCCAATTCATGGTACCACAAGGGAAGTTGTTGGGACACAATGTTTGCAAAGCCAGATTGAAGATAGACCCAAACAAGATAAGGGTCATTGTACAGATGGAGGCCCCACAAAATGTCACTGGCGGTGAAGTCCTTCCTCGGACATGTAGTGTACTACCGGAGGTTCATTAAGAACTTTGCATAGATTTCCTATCCATTCGACATACTCATGAGGAAGGGGCAGCCATTCGTGTGGGTAGATGACGAAGAGAAGGCATTTAGAGAGTTGAAGGTACGATTGATCAGTTCACCAATATTGGCATACCTAGACGGGAACAAGGAGTTCCATGTACATGTTGATGCCTCCAATTATGCAATCAAAGTGACATCGACGCAAATGGGCAGACAAGGGCTGGATCATCTAGTATTCTTCGCTATTTGTTTGTTATCAAAGGCAGAAAAGAAGTACAGTACGACATAAAGAGAAGCCCTTGGAATGGTGTATGCGGTACATAAGTTTAGACACTACCTCTTGGCAACACCGTTCACGTTCTATGTGGACCAGCAAGCCGTGACGTACTTGGTGAATAAACCTGTAATACAATGGAGAGTAAGTTGATGGTTGCTGCTACTGCAAGAGTTCATGTTCACAATCATTGTACGTTCGGGAAAAAGCCATGTGATCGTCAACTAGCTGTCAAGAATTCGGTCTAGCGAACCTGTTGAAGGTGGAGTAAATGAAGACTTTCCGAATGCTCATTAGTTCCATATTGCAGCACTCCCTTTGTGGTATGAGAGGATTGGAGAGTACCTATCGACATTGACATTTCCAAAAGAGATTTCGCCAACCAAATGGAGGAAGCTCGTACTAAAAAGCAAAACCTTCCAGCTTGTCAATGAGCTATTGTACAAGATGGGGTCAGATCAAATCTTGAGGCGATGTGCAATGGAGAAAGCGATTCTTACATGAAGGTCTGGCCGGAGGACACATGGGACTGGATGTCGCGGCAAGGAAAGTTCTTTTGGCAGGATTATGGTGGCTGATGGTACACATAAACGCCTGAGAGTGGGTGATCGGGCGTGACACGTGTCAGAGAGTGGGAAAGTCTGTCAAGCGAGACTATATGCCTTTGTTTCCATTGCAACCCCAGGAGCTATTCGAACGATGGGGACTGGACTTCATTGGGCCACTGAAAGTGAGCCAGTTGCATTGGTTGTGGTAGATAGTCTTTGCTACCGAGAATTTGACAAAGTGGGTCAAGGCTCGAGCATTAACGAACAACAACACACAAAGTACTGCAAGATTCATCTATGAACAGATAGTGACACGGTACGACATTCCAATCCAAATCACTAGTGACCATGGAGGGCATTTCGTCAACCACATGATTCGGTTGATGTCGACAGAGTTTCGGATATTTCACAACCTATCAAGTCCATATTATTTGAGAGCCAACGACCAAGCAGAGTCCACAAACAAAGTACTAGTGTCCAAAAATAGTAGGGAGTATGGTGAAGACGAATGATGATACAATCACCCCCCGAGAACATCACTTGGGAGAGTTTCAGCGGCACAGAGTGCCATACTTGGTGGCTTTCGACATCAAATGATCATGTAATGAAGAAGGCATTGAAGAATGCTCAGGTAGATAAGGTGGCACAAATGCTATTTTTCAATGCACATGAGTTGGAGCCTTATCTGAGGCAGATGCTCATACACTATGATCGACATAGTCACAGGTTGGTCATACATTATTGAGTCTGCCAGGTTAGTATATCGTATGGGTCACCCAAATTCACATGGGTGTTCGGGATTCCTTGTCAAGGGGCTTCAGCTGCAAAGCCGTCGGGGAAAATGTCTAGGTCTGTGCTCCATGGGAACGCGTCCCTTGTGTTTTTATGCTATTTCCTGTACCGGGTACGAAATGGGGACGTAGGGACGGCCAAGAAATGTCCCCTAGCCATCCCCTTTTGCCATCCAGGTACCCGGTACTTCCAGGGGACTTTTGGCAAAAGGCAGGGGACGTAGGCTACTTATAGAAGTACCTGAAACTTCCCAGCCGTCCCTCGTCCGTATCGGGTACGGCTAGAAGTACCCTAGGCATAACAGCAAAAAGACACATTTTTATAAAAAATTAAAGTTTTTTAAAATGAAAAAAAGGCATGGGCGGGCCCACAAGGGACGCCCCATGCCACTTAACCTAATTTATGTCTTATATATGCCCTAAAATGAGAAAAAACAACTCATGTTTACATTTGGCTTGTGAAGTGAAGGAGAGCAAAATAAGAACAGCTGAGTGAAGGAGTGAACAACAGTTTGAAGAGGAGCTTAGGGCATCATTTCTAGCATATTAGAGGTATGTTTTTCATCTTTGTTTTGTATTTGCTATTTGTTTTTAAGTTTTGCAAGATTTTTTTAAGTTTTTCAACACGTAGGAAGGGCATTGTGGGATTTTTTTTTTTTTTTGTTTTGAACTTGCAGCTCTTTGAAATAAAAACTTCATAAAAATTTAGAAAACAACCATGAGTAGCAGCAGTGATATTGAAAGTGAGGATATTGAAATTCAAGTGCAAGAAAGAACTCAAACTCAAAGAACAAGAAATAGACCTAGAGGTAGTGCAACTGCAAACTTTGGCATTTTATGAGGAGCATCTTAGGCCCATTGTGACACGACGGTGGGACATTATGAACACCTCGCTTCATATGGCAGCCTATTCTCTCAATCCCAAATGGTATGCACCAGGACCTGGGAGAGTGGCTCCATCTCATGATGAAGAGGTGAAAGAAGGCTTCATGAAGGCCCTTACAAAAATGTATACTTCAGAGGAATCTACTGTAGTTAACACACAATGGCTTGCATTTGCCAATCTTCATGGTCCAACCTTCGGCAAACCAGAGGCGAGGACGGATAGAGCTACGTTGGCTCAAACCGACCCTATTGGATGGTGGACGTGGCATGGGAAGGATGTACCTGAGTTGAGATTACTTTCCATTTGCCTTCTTTCATAGGTTGCTAGTTCATCTGCTGCAAAGAGGAATTGGTCCACATATAGCTTCATCCAATCAGTCAAGAGGAACTGCCTTACCTCTAGACGATCGAAGAAGTTGGTGGCAGTACACAGTGCTTTACGGCTACAGGGTCGCCAGACTAGTCAGTATCGTCAGACTCTAGCCTTATGTTGGGATGTTAATCCTGAAGATGCTATGCAGATTGAGGAGGAGGATGCACATGAGGGATTGGTTGGGGTTCCATTGGTTGAGGCAGATCCTTCTATTGACATGGACACTGACACTGACTTAGACTCGAGCTCTGATGGCGAGGGTGATGCTGATTTAGACCTACCTTCTGCTGATTAAGGACCTTGGACAGCGATATATTTTCTTTGTTTTATGTTTATCATGTCATTTCATAGTTGAGACTTGGAGCCTTTGGGCATTTTGGTTATAGTTATTAGACTTTTATATGATATGTATGCACATTGATAATGAAAAGCATTTGAATTTTGTTAATTTGTTTGTCGATTCTCATGTGAAATCTCAATTCAAGTCTAATGGTATGTATTAAGCTTATACAATGTCTAGAATGAATGCTTTATCAATGTTATGCTATGAACATTTAAAATTTCTCTATATTTTTAAAAAATTCCGTATTTTTTTATTAGCCGTCCCCTGTTGTCCCCTAAAAAATGACCCAAAAGTACCCCCGTACCGCAAACTCGTCCTGCCATACCGTGTACTTCCCGTCCTCGAAACCCCGTGGAGCATAGGTCCAGGTAGATGAAGGAGAACTTGGTGGTGAGGTTGTGCAGGTCAAACTGCATGCAACAAGAACGTGACATCATATGGAGTGCGGGCAATAGGGGTTTGCGAAAGAGCTTCCTCGACAATGTTGAGTGGAAGTGTTTACTTGACCTCATCATGAGTAGGCACATGAGGGGAATTCGAGCGTCTGATATAGCAGTTTGGATGATCGGTCTCATGATAGGCCTACACATAGGGAAAGTGTACAGTTGGGCCACATGATTGTCAGATTGTATCCGAAAGTTCATGTGCCTCAAACATAAGGCGTTCTACATGACCTGACACGCCATAGGACTGTTGCTGGATGCTATCTTCACCTAGGTGCCACCTAACAATCGGGGTAGGTTGCAGTCGGTCAGGCAGATAAAGGATGGTTGGTGGAGCATATTTTACTGAGCAAACCTTGGCGTACAGAATGTTGGCGAAGAGATGTTGCAATCATTACTGCCACCTAAGAGAATGCAAGTGGATACCTCACACCTAAGGCCAAGCGACAACGACTAGAGTGGAGACAGTGACACACCGAGTGTAGAGGAGCCTACAAACTTGTCTTTAGATGATGATGAGGAAATGAGCACAGAGGAGGTCTCTTTGGCAAGGGACGCGGGTTCTAGGTTGTAGAGGATGCAATAATGGCAAAGCTCCGAGAGGAGCCACGACTAGTGATACATATACCTACATCGTCAGTAGCACATGTACCAGTTGTACCACCACCAACACATACAGTAGCAACAGTAGATGAAGGGACAAAGGGGGATGAGGTGATGGATGCCTAGTTGGGGGAGATGTGCGCACCAACAGGCACCCCTCCGCCATCACTAGAGACCACTCGAGAGCCATCACATGAGCCCATGGAGAGGGAAGCCCCATATCCGCTTGTTCATCAAGAGCAACCCTCGCAATAGTTGAGTACACCACAATAGAGTATTCAACCGAGTACAGAGGAGAGTATGTAGTAGCTACAACATAATACTCAATCGAGCACACAGCCTCAGCCGCAACTACCGAGTACATAGCCAAGTGGGCAGCTAGAGGGCACTTTGCCACAACCACAGTTTGGTCGGATTATACTCCTAGCCTCGCTAACTTCACAACTAGGTCACGTAGTTGCATGACCAGTGGCATTGACAACACAACCACCCTCATGGCCACCCTCACGACCACCCTCACAACCACCCTCACAACAAACTCTACGATAGGGTCATACAGAGCCCTCACCATCATGACCAACCCAGAGACGTAGGTGGACACATCTAGGGGAGGCAGAGTTGAGTGAGGACGAGTCAGAGGGACCCTTTTAGATGATCCCACTTGACACTCACGATCCCCTCGGCACGGTGCATAGGTGCTTGATAAAGTTGCAGGGGATGGCGAGGTACATGCAAGAAATGGGGGAGATCAGCCAATAGTTAATCATTGGGTTGGATCCCTTGGTGTCGCAGGAGGCTGAGAGGATCCTAGCATTCATGTAGCTGGTATGTGAGGGAGAGTTCTTCCACTATCTCACATCAAAGGGATGGTTGGGAGTGGAGACAACAAAGATGTTGGCTAGCAGCCAACTCGACCTCGGGCAACAGGGAGACATGGGAGGATACTCATGACACTTCACGACATGGAGGGATATTACAAGGATATTTTTCTGAGATGGTGCCGCCAAATGCTCGCCATAGAGGAGGCCATTGGGACTAGAGATAGAGCCTTAGCCCAGGTAGTCAGCAGCAGGGCAGAGTTGGCGAAGTAGATCTGCAAGTCATAGGAGCAGTTGGCTCAAGTGACGACTGTTGAGTAGACGAGAGTTGTAGCTCTTGAGGAGAAGTTGGTTGGGAGGGAGCAAGCGTTGGTTGAGAGAGATGGCCAGTTGGGTGAGAAGGATAGATTATTGGCAGAGAAGGACACACAATTGGCCGATGTGTAGCAACTCTTAGCCGAGAAGGATGGTCACCTACAGGAGAAGGACAAGGAATTGGAGAGCACCAGACAGTAGCTCGAGAAGGTGAAAGCCAAATTGGCTGAGGCGGTCCTGATGGTGAAGCTCGCACATGAGAGGCAGCTGGCAGCTGGCAGCTAACCAAAAGCTTCAATGCCTCCAACAACAGTAATCAACTACGACAATCCCTACATCGTTTGTACACTCAGGGGCGCCTTCTCACCCTCCCTCTTGATTTCCCTTTCTACTATCCCCATTTTTGACTTTTGTGGGGCGGATGATGTAGTCGACTGAGAGTGTTAGTCGGCCAAGTTTTTGTATGTAAATAAAACTATAGTTAGCAGCCAAATATTTCATATACTTTTGTTACATGTTGTTTTGGGAAGATTAAGTCCTTGACTAATTGATTAGTTGTAACGAAGAGTCACGACAGTTGGTTTCTCAACCACTGCCAGCGACTATATGTACTTGAGTCATTATAGTTGGGGCATGTTATGAGAGTGACTATGACATTGTGCTATAGTATGTTACATTTTGATGTTATGTTACACTATTGATGATTGTACTTGGTTCCATTGCATTAATAAATGAAGTCCCATTATTTTGTGCAATACGTGTTCGTGAATATTCTGTACATGTTCTATGTTCTGTGAGTTACATTTCCGTTTACTCTCGTAGTATGTGAATCTATCCCAGTGAGTAAACAGTCATGATCCATATTCATTGTATTGGCTGAATTTTGCTGATACATGCATGGATGACAAACATTTGTTCAGCATATACTCCATTGGGCTTCCTTCTTTTAACTGTAGAGATCTCACCTTGACATGTGATGCATCATAGTCCAACACAAAGGATTTATATGAATTAGGATGGGCTAAATCTAGGGAAGTCATGATTGCCATTTTTCAGATGTCAATAAGTGCTTTATGTCTTGCTTCAACAAATCAGTTAAAGGTGTATATATTTTATAAAAAGCATCTAGAAAAAATAGATAATAATTACGTAAATAGTTTTTAAAATTTTTGACTTGACAAAACTCAACAAACGCAATCTTTACTTAGTCTCAACGACTCAACAAATTAAAAAAAATACTTAAATTCGTCAAAAAAACAAAATTATCATGCAAAATACAATTAGAAACATATGAAATGAGTAGAATGTTGGGGAAGTGTTTTCTTTTAGATGTGAATAAGAAAGGAATACAATATTGCTTAAGCATGTGAACCCAAAAACCAATAATATTATATGAATCACATCATTTCAACTCATTGTTGAAAATTAGAAGTACGACACTAAGCATTTTTCTTGGGAAGTGCTTTCTTTTAGATTTGAATTAAAAAGGTGTAAAATATCAGATCAATATGTGAATACAACAACTGGTAATATGAAATGGGCTACATGATGATTGAAACTAATTATTGAGAATTAGAGTTATAGCAGTTTGCATTTTTCTTTCCCCTTATACATCTTAGTGATGGTTGGGGTTTTACTTCTTTGTGTTGGGTGTGGTGTTGGCTTTACCCTCAGACTATAAGGTAATGGTCCTCCTCAGGTGCATTCTCATCCTTAGCCGTGATCTCCTTTGATACAATGCATCTTGCGGTAGCTTTTGTTGCACTCTCCTCTACTTGTCTATAAAATTTAATCTCAGGGTTTTCATTGAGGATTGTTCAATAGGTATATGGATCATTGTCAACCAAGTTAGTAGCCTCTTGACTAATAGAGTCCTCTTTTGAGAGAAGGCGAAGGTTATATATTATGAAGACAAGGTCATTGGGGTGCTTTTGTGTCAACCTGTTGTGCTTCTTTGTGTGAATGGAATCAAATAAACTCTAATTTTTGTTACATCTAAATGGGCTGCAAGGTTGAGACAAAATTTTTAGATTTGGGGTTTTTCCATCCCGATCTTCCCACCAAGTAGTTACAAAAGTAAACATTCACAAGTTTGTTAATAAGCATTAATTGCACACATCAAATATATGAAGTGAAGTGAAGATTGAGATCCCTTTAATAGTTAATGGTGAAGCGAGGAAACTCCCCTCAACATGCTTTTGTCTTTGCGGCTCTTCCATAGTTGGGTCCCTAACCTTAGGCTTGTGTGACGACTTTGAATTACATGTTGAGAGGCTCTCCATAACGTTTCCATCAACATCGTTGTTGTCCTTTTTGAGAAGATTTTTTTTGGATTTAGGTAGTATGTCATTATATGAATGGATTTATGGAGAGTATTGTTCCACCTCCTATGAATAATGTCTCAAATGTGTTGAAGCTTTGTTGGTTCTCCCTGTAATAGTTTTGGATGGTCTCCTTGGCCTTAATTGCGACCTCATATGGGTAGACCATTGGGTTTTTTTGGCTCCAACGCCTACATAGTAAAGTTCCAATTAAAAAAAAATCGAATTGTTACAATTCACAAAATATGAACATAATAATGCAATTTTAAATTTAAATAGAAGTTTGAAGTTTCTCCTCTTTGCAATAGGCATCACCAAAATTTGTTTTCATGATTGTCTCTGTAATGTCCCCTTCTTCAACCGAGATGATTAGAGAAGTTCCATTAGTCTATTTTGTTCTCGTAGGCTAATTTAGGGAATTGGAAAGGGAATAATTTAATTAATTAAATTAAATTGCCTTAAATTAATGTTGCGGGCAACTTGTATTTAATTAATTTTTATAAAGTGACTTAAGTCAGGTTCAAAAAGCGGAAAATAAAATAAAGTCACTTTATGTGGGCCTAAAGGATTATTATTTAATATAACTTGTGGAAAGTTCTATCGAAGGTTATAAAAAGAGGATAAAGGAGCTCATTTGCACATTTTGGTCATTTTCATATTTTCTCATTGTGAAGTTTGGATTGCGTCTAGGACAAAAACCATAAAGGTAATTTGGCTTTGGAGATGAAAGATTTCTTCCTATTCAAATTGAAGGTGGATTTAGATAGGATTTACATTTGCACTTGAATGGAGAAATAAAGATTTGGAGCAAGTTGCTAGCTTGTAGGTCTCAAAAATTATAGGCACAAATTTATTGAGATTTGATAGTAAATAATAAATTTGTAAGTGCTCTGTGAGTGGAAAAAAATAAAAAGTTGTAGTGCTGTGTGTGCATGTGAAGAAGCAAATTAAAAAATTTAATTTAATTTTAGCTGGGTATATACCCTGCCGTACCATTTTGAGGCCCAAAAGAGAGTCGTTCACAATTTGTTGAAGATTAAAAGAGGAGCGATGCACATTGTAACGCTTAAAAAGGCTTTATGAAGTTACTGTAGCTTCCAAAAAAGGTACTTGCAGCCTTTATTGGGTTGCGAAAGATACATACTTTGAGGCTAAGTTACCAAATCGGAATTGGAACCGGAATCGGGTACGTGGGTATAGTACGTTGGTATGACATTATTTTTGGGGGTTGGGTACGGGTATGGGTTCTTCAGTGCAAAAAACATATAAAAATAATAAATATATACTTATTTCATAATAATATAAATATAATAATTATATAAATACTAATAATATAATAATATATGCATCTAAGCCATTCAATTTGATCAATAAACGAGTCATTGAAAGATAATCATTCAAAGGTGCAAATAATTGGAGACACCACATATAATCTTATATGAAGTCCCAAATATCATTAATATGAATTTTATGCCAATTACTTGTCCATTGTCTGAAACATAGAAACACTAACCAGTCCTTTTAACTACAGTTTATACTCAACTGTAATTACAAAGATGCCCTATTCACAAAAGGGGCTTATCAAAATTTACTATATCGGCTATCCATTCTATACCTAAACTATCTTTAACCTTGTCCTTTCTAGCTATTTAGACATCAAAACTTGAGACTAGTTACTAGGGCTTTGTTTGTCTTCATCAAAATCCACGAACTGAGTAACCCATCAAAAATCCTGGACTGGAGCATAATTATAAAATTGTTTCAAGAAATCATAGTTGACTTTGACACGGAAGCATCGCATCCAATAGGCGTTCCCAGAAAGATCCGTTAGAAAGGGAAAATACTTAACATCCAGATTCTAATCCTGACCTAGTTCCTTGGGACAGGGGATCCCTTCTCCTAGACGAACCGCCTCAAGTATTTCATCCAAACACTCGAGCAAGCTTGCATCAAAGATATCCCTAGTTAGAGAGGCTACCATTTGCTTTGAAACCTGTAAGAACCCTGGTGGTTCTCAGCCCGTTAACTGCTCAAATTGCTAGGGTTTTGTTTCGTTTTCTGATTTTTGTGATTTTTTTGTGTTGTTTAACAGCAATATGAAGAATTGCGATTTTGATAAATAAATGCTTAAAAATTTACTAAAAATTCTACAGCAATGAAAATGCATAGAAAGTTGTTATAACTCAAAGGCGCATCAATTTATTGTTTTTCCAGAGCCTTTACAATGATAAAATTTGAACAATGAATAAAATATGATCTATTTGGAAAGACCCTGGTGGCGGCTGCAACATGCATGAGAGAATTGAAAGAATTTAATATGAATGTCTCCTGATCTCAGATCTTCAACTCAGAATGATAAGGAATCCTCCAAAGACCCAGGCGCACTGAAACCAATCAACAGAGACTGAAGAATGAAGTCGTATTCTCCTGTGAGGAATAGTACGGCCCTGCTGGTACAGAAAGTACGGCCTACAGCAGCAGCTTTAAATATAGTACGGCTTCTTGAAAGATGTGTCAGATCTCAGATTAATGACCTCTGATAAGTCGCCTCAATCAACTGGTGAAAGATCTCTGTAAACTCCGTCTGGAATCAATCCAATAAGCTCAATCTGTAACCTCTGTGTGAAGTCACCAAGATGCAATCTTCAACTGGTATTGCACAGTCTCAGTATGCCAATCTCTGAAGAGGTATCGTTCTCCAGAAATGAATCGCCTACTGAAACCCTAGGGTTTTGCAAACTCCAATGCTCAGAGCAAAAATAAGACAAAAGTTGAATAACATAACATAATGGTTCGATTTTGTCTTTCCTGTGAATATATATCCTTCTTGAAAATTCGACCCAAAGCCTTCATTTAATAATCACTCAAATAAATGATTAATTATTGCGCTTTTGACTTAGGAGAAAAATCATTAAATAATTGGCGCCTTCATTAATGAATAATAAATATTCATTATATCAAATATTAATACTTTATTATAAAGTATAATAAATACTTTATAACACGCCCCTTTAAATTAAATATTTTAATATTTTAATAAAGTGACTTTAGAATAAAGTCAAAATATTAAATATTCGATAATCATTAAATACTCCTTATTTCTCCATCAGTCCATCAAACCAAAGAACTGGGTCGACTCTGAGCTGAATAGTTGAA
>VDFB02347360.1:0-18078 GCA_007258455.2 Sequoia sempervirens
TGATCTAATTATCCCTATTTAATTAAATAGTCAATTTTATTTGATTAGATCTTTAAAGTCTATCCATTAAACTAAATAAATTAAAACCTTATTTAGTTTAATCTAACTTCATCTCCTTGGTTAAATAAAACAAAAATCTTTAATTAATTAATCTTGAAACCATATTCTTCTCATATTTGATTTAAATCAATCTATAAATCTAAATCAATATGTCACATCATTTTGACCTCTCATTAAATTAATTCACCTTGATTAATTTAATCTCTTCTCATGTCCCATCCTATAGCTTTTGCAACTTGCACAAGAAAATAGATTTAATTCATTTATTAAATCTCTATTTTCTCTCAAAAGGCATAATAAAGGAATATTCCTCAAATTTGAATTAAAAAACTTCAAGTGGACTTTGTCCTTCCAACAAGGAATTTACTCCACCTAGAAAGTCCTTTTTCCTTGAGCCAAGTGGCATTCAATGCATGTTCTTTCCCTCTTACATGTCATTTCAACATTTTCAAAATTCAAATAAATGCATTTATTGACACATTCTTCAAAACTTGCACATCCTCCATCCATTCACATGTTGGCAAGTGGCATCTTGCCATTTGTTGATTCTTAGTCCCACATTGCTCCATTTTGGAAATCTCCTCAACTTAAATTCAAATAAATATGAGGCTTCATTCCTCATTTGATCATCCACAACTTGAGTAAACTTACTATACTCAAATTCATAGCAATCTTCATCCATCTTATTGAGTTTTATAGCTCTAGGTTATGTAGATTTTGTCTTGGAGCATTCACCAATCTTCAAAAAAGTGGATCACAATCTTCATCAAATCATTGGAGTTGGGAAAGGGCCAATTTTCACATCAAATTGGCACCAACTCCCTCAAGAGATTAAGAGTTTTCTTTGTTTTAGAATAGGATTTGATATCTTTTTTTAAGTTTGTTGTGTTCTTCATTTCATTCCTTTTCTTTTGCATTCAAACGAATTTCTTGAGGAATCTCTATTCTAACTTGCATTTAATCTTATTAATGTGTTCATTTGTTGTGTTCTTGCAAGCATAGGATATTGGTTCACATTTTTGCTCTAGAAGGAGGGAAAACCAGAAGATTAAATCACATTTTTTGAGAAATTTTTTGTGCTTTTTGTGTGTTCATAGAAAACTCCACCACTGGAAGCTTAGTGTCACTATTTAGCAATGCTGAGAACCCATCGTCACCATATAGCACCACTGCAAAGTTCAAACTGCGATGCTCCATACTTCCCGCCCATAATTCAAATTTTCAAATAGAACCACTGAATCTTTTCGGCTCGCTGGAATCTTTTCAAAGTCCAAATTGCACCACTGATCAAAATAGCAACACCTTCATGCTCATTGGTCTGGCTGCAAAGTGACGCTAACTAGTAAGCGGTGCTATACAGCACCGCTGGTGACTTCAAACTGCGATGCCTTCATGGATTGCACCACTAGAGGGAATTAAAAAAGTGAAAATTTATTTCTAACACGTGTTTTTATCAAATTTTGGTTATTTGGTCTATTTTCTGCTTTCTCGACCTCTATTTTTTTAGAATCTAATTGATTTTCTTGTAGGTTGGATTGGTCAAAGGTGAAGAGGAAAAGAAGTGTGATGACCTCATCTCATAATACCAAGTTTTTTTAAACACTCTAGTGTTTGTTCAACACTCTTGGAGGATTCACTATTCCTCTTAAGGAAAAATTTGCTATCTTTCATGCTTAGGACTTACTAGTTTCATTTTGGGTTCTGAAAAGAACTTTTTAAATTCTTGTTACAAAAGGAGCTTAAAATGAACTTTAGGACACAAAATCACTAGATTTTGTTTGGGGCTAATAATTGAACAAGGAAAATTCTCACTTCATTTGGTGTTATAAAAAGAAATCATTATTGCTTTTGTTGGATTAAAAAGAACATATGCAAATTTGTTTTGTGATTACTTACTCAAACTAACGCCATTGAAAAGACGTATGCGCTTCTCTCGCGCCTCATGGTGATCTTGAGAATCAAAAGGCTTTTTGGTGGTCTTAGAGTGGCATAAAGTGATCACCTCCACATTTCATTTTGGGATGAAAATTGAACAAAACATTGTGCAAGTGTGAGTAAACCTATTGCATGTGTTCTCCCTTTGTTTCTAAATGAAGGTTGATCAAAATATGAATACATTTACTTGCTATTGTTTATCTTAGAGGGCTTGCCTTGGGAAAAAAGTACTCACCCAAGGGAACGACTCAACCGGTAACACTCTAAAACCAAGAGTATTTCAAACCGGGATATAAATGTCGGTATTGCAATAAATTCCAGTATCACATGGTTGGCTTTGACGAGAAGGGAAGCAATGGTCTCTCACCACATTGGGTCAACTCCTACAAATGGAAAGTCTGAATTAAAAGCCTTATTGTAGAAAGGACAAAATCCCTATCTATTTGTTGGTGCAAGAATGGTCATTCTGAAGCTGCCCCACACTTTTATAGTCTTTAATAGAAATGGAAAGAATTCCATGGCAGTTTCATGGGTGTTGATGCTTGGCTGCCCTGTATAAGTGAGTTTCATGGAGGGGAGCCAGTGGGATCAAGCATCTAACCATTCGCTAAAGATAAGCATAGTTGGACTTGTCCAAGTCGGCACTCGACAAATATTGTCTTTCATATCCATAAGGTTGTGCTTGTTCTTGGTTACAAAACGCTTTTCTTGTTAGAAAACATTTGGAAAACAAACATTTAACATCATCATCAAAATTTCAAACCCTTTAGGAGGAAAATATAATTGACCAAATTCATCTGTTATTGCTTGCCCTTGGGATTTTATCCTTAGAGGTTTCTAAACACTTGGATTTACATCTCAATTTTCCTACTAAAGTTAAACAATAGGTAACCCTCGCTTTGATTTCATCAAAATTCCACATAACATACTTTGTGGGATTCAAAGAAATTTGGACATTGGACACCTAGTTTAAAAAACTAATCAAAGAATTTTTTGTGGTAAAACAAAATCACTAAGCAAAGATAAACAAAATTTACTCTCACACGTGTTAGTTCCTCATGATTTCCAAGAAAGTCAAAATCCCAAAACAAAAGTCCTTGAGAAAAAGTTCAAAATTTAGGAGTCACACTCGAAAGGTCATCAAGAAATACATTAGGAAGTGCAATCAAAAGTAGCAGATCAAAATAAGAAAAAAATTCACAAGGTTCTATAGACTCATTCCTTTGTACAATCCATAAATGTATGCTCAATTTGAACCACTTCTTAGTTATAGAAGTCCTTAGAAGTATTGTATGTTCTTCAATGCTGATGTCTAGTAAACAAGTGTCTTTTTAGGTACATTCTAGGATCAAAATCAAAACTTTTTCATCCATCCTTGAACATCAAACCAAAATCACCTCACCATCATCTTTTGAAAAATCTTGAAATTATCCTCCATGCTAGGCTTTTTTGGAAAAAATCAAAATCATCAAGCAAAATCCTTGAAATCTCTAAATCAAAACATCAAATCATCTTTGGCTAGTTATGTGTAGATGCATCCTTTTGCATATGCTTAGTCAAAATATCAAGCCATCTTGTTTAGCTAGGTATATGTAGATACATCCTTCTTCATATGCTTGGTTAAATTCTCATCTTGTTTGAGTAGGTGTGGATAGATGCATCCTTCTCCCTACACATATTCAAATTATCATCCTTTGAGAAAATCTACCTCTTAGATAATCATCCAACATCTTAGGGTCTATTTTTTCATAAATCCAAAAGCAAAGAAAACCAAAAAATCAAATCAAATCAAGGTCAATCCAAAATCCAAAGCAAATCTAAAAAGTCCTAAAAGGTATAGCATCCCCCCAAGATTTCTCAAAACTTCAAAACATCCACATCATCCATGTTTTACATCATCCCCATCATATCACCTTTGATCCTTGGAAAATATCCTAAATTTTCTCTTTGTACCTAAGATTAGATCAATCCAAAGAATTAGAGATTCATCTCTCATATTCTTCAAAAATTATCCCTATTTTATGGTGCAAACTAGATCTCAACACAAGAGGAACATGGAAGCCAACAAAGAAATATCCACTACAAGTTACCTAAGTAAAAAAAATTCTGAAACAAATCTCGTTGAATCAAGTAATCCTCTAATCAACTTTCCTACATCATCACAAAACCC
This sequence comes from Sequoia sempervirens, assembly GCA_007258455.2. Taxonomy (NCBI): domain Eukaryota; kingdom Viridiplantae; phylum Streptophyta; class Pinopsida; order Cupressales; family Cupressaceae; genus Sequoia; species Sequoia sempervirens. The sequence continues at coordinate 4,166 of VDFB02347360.1, forward strand.
TCGAGGAAGTAGAGGATCATCCCTTTGGAATGTCACATGAGGGAATCATCGTAATGATTCAAAATTTGGAAAACCATAAGATTATCAATATCATGATGAGACTCAACCTTTCACTATATATGCTCGAATTAGCAAAGCAAGGGACTAAACTACCTTCTAATTTCAATGTGAGTTCTATAGTGGAACCATCCTTAGAGGTCATGTCTCCAATTTCATCCACCCTCCCCATCTCATCTACACCCCCATCCCAAAGTATCACTCAAAACATAAAACAAATCACATCATTCATTGCTCCAACTCAACCTAGCATTAACAAGGGAAGTGCATTTCTCAATGCCATGCAAACACACCCCCTTGTCAATAATCGGGATTTGGATGCAAACACTATTTTGGAGAAAAACGTACCCCAAAATCCATTACACACATATGTCCCTCTCACTTTCCATGATCCAAATGATCCATCATCATCATCCTTTCGTTCGACACCCCAAATCTCTCTCCCCATAACCTCACAAGGAGAAGGTGACATGTTCGGACTAGGGGACATTTTCGACACTACACCATTTCCTCAAGAGATCACATCTCTCACATTTTCACCACTTCCACCATTGCCATCATCATCCACACCACTTCTTGGCTTGGGACTTCCCCCTTCACCAAATATCAATCAAAATCAAACCAACATCTCAGACATCAATCAAAGTATCATGCCAAATTCTCAAAACTTGTCATTGACATCACAACAATAGATGGAAACCACCTCGATAACACATACCACCACCGTCACATAATCAACCACCCCCCTAACATCTCAAAACATGGTCTCTCAAGGAGCAACCACATTGATCGCACCATCCACCACTCAAACCCCAATCATCAACATGATAGCGCCTCTCACCACCACAAAAAGCACCATTCTGAATCCACCACCACCACCACCACCAAGCTCCAACACATCAAGCCAATATAGTATGGCGTTGCAAGAAGCTCAACAAGCTTCCAATCAAAATACATTCCTACAAGTACAAAAACAACAAGCTACACAACTAGTTGTTCAACAAGTCGCGCAACTAGCTACTCAACAAGCTGCTCAAGATGCTCATGTTGCCCAAGCTGTATTACAAGCACGACATACTACCCAAGCCCAAATCTTATTGCAACAACAACAACAACAAAAAGCTACATAAGCTCAGGCTCAAGCTCAGGCACAAACTCAAGTTACACAAGCACAAGCTCAAGCTCAGGCATGAGCTCAAGCACAGGCTCAAGCTCAAGCCTAACATCAAGCACAACAAGCACAAGCACAAGCATAGTATCTTGCACAACAACACGCAACACAACAAGCACAAGCACAAGCATAGTATCTTTCACAACAACATGCAGCACAACAACAAGCATATCAACAAATGCTAAAGCAATATCAAGAACAATAGGAAGTAGCCCAATTAGTAGCTCAACAACAAGCATGATTGGCACAACAACAACAACAGGCTTAGCAACAGGAAATCCTGGCAGAACAACAACAAGACCAGCAACAAGTGTTGTTGATACAACAACAAGTACAAGCATACATGGCTCAACAAAATGTGTAAATACCACCAATCAACACATCAACTAATCCAGCCATCCCATCAACAAGCGAACCACTTCAGAACACTTTCATCCCACCTCCTGATCCACAAAATGATGTCGCAACACAAATCAAAGTACTCTCACAACAAGTGGTCGATCTTCAATCAGGGAGAAACACAAAAAACATCTAGCAACTTGTGTCCTTATCCATTCAACATAATCCTTGTGATGAAACCATTCCCAAAGGGATTTAAGTTCCCCAAGTTTGACAAGTATCGTAGGATAGGAAACCCCGAAGATCACATCAAGGAATTCTAGGTTCATTGCATGGAAGTCGTGTATGATGATACCTATCTATTGCGGCTATTTCCTAGGAGCTTGGTTGGTCACACCATGAAATGGTTCTCTCACTTACCTACAGGAATCAAAACATTCTAAGAAATCATAGATGCATTCAACAAAAACTACGCATGCAATATCGCCATGGATGTTAGTCTAGAGGAACTATCGGCTCTAAAACAAGGTAAGAATGAATCATTTGCCTCATTCCTAGAATGATGGTCATTCAAGGCCGATCATAGAAAATGGGTCATGCCAGAGGAACAACAAGTGTGCACTATCATATCCAACCTTGACGGCCTCTTGGCATTCCACCTCAAGGTCCAAGGGATCACCACGTATGACCATTCCAAGGTGCTCAACATCGAATGAGCCCTTATGACACAACCTGGAGGATCAACTTCATATCCCAAACAACTAAACAATCACCCATCTACAAGCTATAATGAAAAACCCCGCACATGGGAAAGAAACAAAAATGTTATTGTTAAAATAAATATTCAAATAGCTCCCTTTGGGTTTCTTTTGTAATGGTGTGTTCGCTGACCTGCGCATCTCCTCTTCGCAACTTCAGGTAGCAGCTTCCCTTTTGGGTCCCGAGAGGCTGCGCTGGGCGTCCACATGTCTCACTTGCAGAGGTTTTTATTTCTTTTTTCCTTGGGGTCTCTTCGGGTTACGAAAGCCTTCTGTGGAGGCCGTCACTTCAAAAGATTGTCGGAGGGACCTACATCTTGTTATGTGGTGGCGTGTCGTAAGTTTTTCATGAAGGGATGAGGTAAGCAGCTGTGGGCTGTGAAATGCTTCTGCGGACCTTCTTTTATTTTTGGCGGGCCCCACCTCCTGCTAGGTGGCAACCGTTCCCAGCTCTTTCAACACAGCAAGGAGGTGAACAACCGTGGGATGTGAAATGCTGCCACACATCTTTCGCACCTGGTTGATGTGGCTTTCTCTCCACTACAACAAGGACCTCAGTGCATTGGACACATGTTGCATCTTTGCAATCTCTTGGCAGCAATGAGAGAAGTTTTCTTTTGGGCAGCGACAGGGTACCACATGCCTTTTAACTGATCCTTGAGGTGGGCAATAGACTGGCTAGAGAAAATTATGCTATTGGATGTCGCTCGTCATGGTCATTTGAAGCAGTGGATGACACTTGTTTCCTCGATCGAATCTGGGACCACTGCCATCATTGCAAAGGGCGCGCTTGCAACTGGATGACCAGATGTTGTGTTCTAACTTGTTGCCATTGTAACAGCATTGGGAATCTTTTGATTCTGGCATCATTGTAGGGGGTTGTGGGATCTTTTCTGTTACAGCTCTCCAAAGCGGTGGGAATTTTCTCTCCGGCTATATATACTCCCTCGGTAGATAAAGGAAAGGTCGAAGAAATTTTAAAAAGGATATCAGTTTTAGCAAGAGACACTAGGCCTCTTTTACATGTTTATTTGCAAAACTTTTCGGTTTGTGCCCGGTGTTACGGCCTCTATTTTTTATTTTTTGATTAAACTGTAAACTTTGCTTTTTATTGTCTTAAGCATTTCATTTGACAAGACTTCTATATATTGAATACAAGCTTGCTTATCTAAATCATGTCTAAATGACTCCTCTTAGTAGTAAGGATGTATGTGATATTATTTTATGTCAATAAATGAATTGTTTATGCTATAGCTTTAAGTCTCTGACGTTTTGGAACGTGACAACACCATTCAGGCCCTTAAAATCTATGATTTATCATGCCCATCAACAAATTTTGGCGCATCACCTTAGATTAGACTTTGCTTCATTATATCTGTTTCCTCTTCCCTTTCCAAAACCAATTATAGAAGAAGCCGACTTCTTTAAAATCCGGAGGTCACTTAGTTTGGCGCAAAGGGGTCCCCCTTAAACTGAGTTTCTCATAAGGCACTGTTACCTCATCAATTTTTGGCGTCAACAATTATATTGAATTTCAAAAATGAAATTTAATAAATTAAATTCAATGAACTTGCTAACATTTACCTAACTATCAAGGTTGAATGCCTCATTAAGGAGGGCATCTATCATCACCATCCGATTAGCTATAGATGAACCTTATGCACTTGTGTCCTAACTATGTGTGGGGTCATAACCATAGGGTGTCCCGTAAGCCTAGAAAATATGAAGTGAACTCTACTCCCCAAATACTTAGGCTTGACTCACCCTATGCTATAGGACTACCATGTTGTATGAGGCTTTGGGTCAAGGAACTAATCGATTGTTGTGTCTCGACCTCAACACTCTTCTTCACAATGGAAGGGATAGCAACATGCTCATATGCTAGTCTAGCAAGTTCTCATCTCATTGGTCATTGTGGGTCAAGATGTTCCCCCTCTCTATCCTATGAGAATCCCCCACCGAGCTACCCTAAAAATCCTACATATTAAAATAGTTTGGTATTTTATTAAGGACAAATTCATAGTAGGGTTTCCTAAAAAAATATTGTGGTATCTCATTGTTGTTGTATGGAGGATGGTCAAAAACCATCCACCACCTCTACCAAAAATGGTTCTTTATCCCTTGGTGGTTGCAAAAGTGGATATGGAACCTCTTACTTGAAGGGTGTAAAGGTTGATTTGTTTTAGGGTTTTTTAATAGGGAACACAAGTCAAATTTTATAATTTTTTCATCTTTCACTTGTTTATAGGATAATTTATCTACAAAAAAAAAATTATACTCTCTTCTCTTATCTTACCAACTAGTTATTTGATTGCTAATTGAATCTACATTTGATAACATCGATTTAAGTGATTGAGCAACCATGGCTCTATGTGAGGTTGAGCTTGCAGGATCCTTCAACCTTGCAATTATATCCTCAATTTTAATTTTTTTCAATTTGTTCTATTAAATTTTCTTGGGTTCCTGGAGCATATTGAGGAATTTTATGAGGTATTTGTTGGGGTTGTTTTTCAATGGGTATTTTGGCTTGAGGTGATGGAGGATTTTTAGGAGAAGGAGGTGCATTATCATTTCCTATGAATTAAATAAATTTACATCAAAAAATATATTAAATGTACCTATTTAGTAATAAATTCACACAAAAATACAATCAAAACTTACTCCTTTGACCTCCCTAATGTCGTGGTGAAATTTTTGCAAATATTTGGCAAAGATTCAACAAAGAAACCATGAATAATGATGTCTCCTAAAATGTGAATGTGATCTTGCGTGTTTTCAATTCATTGATAAATAGGAAAATGTAGAAATGACAATGAATGAAAGTTGATTTTTTTCTTTATAATAATTATAACGTGCTCATGTTATAAAATTAGTACATTATGGCTTTGGTGTGGCCAAGCCTAAGGCTTAGTCACACCAAGCCATAACATGAGTGTGTTATAATGCACTTGCATTATGACTTTTTTAAAATTTGAAAGATGATTGGCCACTTTTTGGCCCCCCATCTTTTTGCACCATCCCATTTCAATTATATATAGTTTCAACATGTTTGATATTGGTTTTAGATCTCTTGGAGTTATAATGCAAATTTTATGTTTTGGGAGATCACATAATTTTTCAAACTTAGTCAAATTTTAGTAATCAACGTGTCATTTTTTTTGTATCAACAAGTTGTATCATCCTTCTCTCTCTCTATTTCTATTTTACTCATTGTTTATCCCTTGTTCTCTATACCTCTCCCTCTCACTATCTCCATCCATTTATCTGACTCTAGATGCTTTCTATTTATCTTCCTCTTTCTCTCTCACTCTCTCTCACCTCGCTCTCCCTCCTTACATATCCTTCCTTCTCCCCCTTCCCTCTCTATTTTTTTCTATCTAAACTCTCTCTCCCTCCCTACATCTCCCTCCTCTCTCTCTCTCTCTGTCTCCTCTTTGTCTCGCTTCTCCCTCTCCCTACTTACCTCTCCCTCTGTCACTCCCTACCACTCTCTATCTTTCTCTACATTTCTCTATCTCACCTATCCATCTTTACCTATCCCTCCATCCCTCCTCTCTCTCCTTCCTTCTCTCTTTCCCTCTCCTCTCTACCTACCTCTCCCTCCATCACTCACTACCTCTCTCTCTACCTCTAACTTTGTTCCTCCTCCCCCCACTCTCTTTCTCTTGTTCTCTCCTTCCCTCTCTAGTTCTCTCTATCTCACCACTCTTTGATATAGAGAGAAAGATGAATGCAACCTTTTTCTTACTAAAATTTGACCATATTATTATTTAAATTTTTTTTCCTAATTATTAAAATTTGACATGTTTATTATTGAAATTTAACTATGTCTTAAAATTATATGATCTTCCAAATATTAGACTTTGCATTATAACTCCAAGAGATTTGAGACCACTCTCAAACACTTTGAAAAATATATACATGAATATAGCTTAAAGTATAAGAAATTAAATGGAAACTTATACTTAAATGTTTATTTCAGGTATCTAAAATTGAGGTGGAGGGTTTATGGTATTCAATTTATATTTGAGGGTATTAGTATAGATGCATCATTCACATTTGGTGAGCACCAAATTTGGTGCTCGAAAAATAAAAATTTCATTTGGCTAGCACCAAATTTGGCACTTTCCAAATGATTTGCATTTGAAAATACCAACTCTTTAGGTTGGATTTACTTGGGAATCCAACCTAAAGGGTTGACGAACCATTTCATACCAAAGACATGTTTTTTGAAAAGGTAAAAAAAATCACACACTTTTGGTTGTTCTCTCCATCAGGTTTTCATGTGTTTCAAAGAAAATGTGTAAAAATACCATGATGACATTAAGCTCTCTTAACTATCTAACCATATAAAAAAAATTCACATTTTGACTATGTTAAGGTTTTTATCTTTGATTTCTTCTATTTGTGTGCCTATTTTTTGTCAAAAACCAACATGTGGTATTTTGGGTATAATTTTTTACTCATTCATTAAATTTTGAAAAAAAAATTAAAAATTAGAAACTAGATGCTATGCTACATGTATTGAAAAATAAAATTGATTTTTGATTAGTTTTCAAAAAAATTAGGGTGGAGCACTCTTGAATTTTTGTTTTTTAGGATCTATCCACTTCAAAAATTAGTAAAAATCATATATTCATTAAAAATTAGCCAAATAATTTGGTATAAACTACACGATGTTAGCTAATTTCTCACTAGAGTGATTTATGAAATTCTTAAAAAATATTAACATTTTAGGGGAAGCACACCAATTACTAAGTTATATTTTAAAAAAAAAGCAAGACCACTTTGTGTTCTCCCCATTTTTGAAACCCTTAATCTTCACCATTTAAAAAAAAAAGTAGTTTATAAAGTAAATTTGGAGGACTAAAACTCTTTTTCTTATTGCATATTCAAATTTTTAGTGTAACTATCTTCATTTTCTTGTTGAATATTAGACTTTGTTGATTTAAAAAAAAAGTGGCATCACAAGACCCCATTTTTGTATCGCATCTTGGTGCACTTACCCAACTGACAAAGGATTTTTCAAATTTAAATAATAAAATACCAACACTGACATATCCAAAATGGAGCCTAAAAGGGTTGGTCAAGGGTATCAAGCTATTAGTATGTTACATGAAGATATGTTCTCCTAGGTCAACCCATGAAAATGTGTACAAATATTTAAAAGGAACCTTCAATCATGCATATGTTCATATGATGTTCATGTAGGACTAGATTTATTTTAATAGTGTATTGAATCAAATGGTTTCTCCTTAAAATGAAAGGGGCTCTTGAATATATATGTATTAGGCTACATATAGTGTGAAGTTTCAACTGGAACCTTGTCCCATGCCTAGAAACAAGTTACATGTTAGTAAACTACATAGCTTTACCAGTTACCTAAAAAATTTCTAGTAGATCAATCGAAACTTATTTATTCATTTAATAGGATAAAGCATGAAACTAATTACATAAAATTTTGGTCGAATAAATGGGGTAATGTCTTGGGATCATCATGGAAAAAGCAGGGCCCATGGTGGCAAAATTCGGAAAAATCAGGCTAGGCAACAGTGTGAAAATTTGAATAAGTTATCTATATTATTTTAAAAATATGTAAGAATAGAATCTATAGAAGGGGTGAATGGTTTCTAAACTATTAGGTTTGTTTTAAAAAAAATCTATTTGGTGAGAAAATTTAGAGGAATTTCGATAGAGTGGTACTTAAATTTCAAGGGAAAAAATAAGTAGGTGTATGTCGACCACCCTAACCTGTCAAATGATAATATTTTTTATAATATTTTGAATATAAGTAGAGGACTCATGCCTGATGTGATGCATATTTTTTTGTAATTTTTTTCCAAGGAAATAATTAATTATGAATTTTTTATTAAATTTTTTAAAAAAATATAAAAACTCGTATGTCTGACCACCTTAACTTGGTCACAACTTCATGAAATTCAAATTTTCCTTTTTTATTCCTATATTATGTGAAGCATAGAATGTGACACATGTTTTGGATTCAATAAATGTGATACCATTTGAAAGCTATAGATGTTTTTCAATCAACCTATCAATCAGGACTTTAGTCATTTTTTGAATGGGAAATGAATAATAATTACTTATTAAATTCAAATTAAAGCATAATTTATATTGGTGGAAAGCTGATAATCTCCTTTAAAAACCCTTTTCATTTCATCAATTTTGAGTAAAAAAATAGTCGTCAGCCACATACCCATCATATTGCCACTTTTTGGCCCATCATGATCCTGCACATACCCAATGTAGAGTATCATTCCTAGCATATTTTTTTGGTGCTAGAAGTTCTTTGAAGAGCTATTCAATAGAATTTTATTTTCTTTGAATGTATCTTTTTCAGCGACTAACTATATTTTGCATTTTACTTTAAATTTCCGCTAAAGGTTGTTTACAGTTTTACTCTATATCACTACTTAACACTGTCTATAAATAGAATGAATGATATAAAGATAAATTATAAAGAGTTTGTAGTGAAGAACATATTAAATAGTATGAATATCAATAGTATGCTTCATATTTTAGTTATTTTCTCTATTTTACCTTTTACACTAGCAAAATCCATTTAGACGTACGTAGAATATATGAAACACATAATTTTTAGAAACATAAGACAAAATAAAGTGTGTCAAACCACTACAAATAACCTTTGATTATGTCAACTAAGTTCCTATTTCCTATTGTAGAACCCCAATCCTAGACCTGCACAAACACAACAAACAAACACATCATTAGATCAAATGCAAGTAAGAATCAAGATTCCCCATGAAATTCATTTGCAAAGGTCAAATAGGAAAGAAAATGAAGAAAATGAACCACAAAAGCAATTAAATCCTATTTTAAGATGCAAAATCTCAATCCCATGGGGGAATTGGTGCCAATTTGATGTTGAAATTTTCCCTTTCCCAACTCTTTTGATGCAATGTTGATGAGTGATCCACTTTGTTGAAGATGCAATTGAGCTCCATGATGAAGTTTCTACATAACCTAGCTAAGACCTTGATAAAATTGATGGAAATAGATATGCTTTAGGATAAAATTGAGTATAGTAGACTTGCTCAAATTGTGGATGATCAAAACAAAGGATGAGCCTCTTATTTATAGAAAGGCAAGATGGAGGAATGAGCCAAACGGAGCAATGTGGGATCATTCAACATCCAATGGGCAAGTGCCATTTGTTAAGATGTGAATGGAGGAAGCTTGAGCACATTTTGATGAATGAGCACAATAAATGAAATCTAGTGGAGATTTGAAAGATATGAAATGACATGTTAGAGGGAAAAAGAATGAATTAAATGCCACTTGGCTCAATGCACAAGGACATGTAAGAGAGAATGAATTTCTTGTTGGAAGGAAAAATCCACTTGGAGGGATTTTAAAACTTGGAGGAATATTCCCCTAAAGATTCCAAGTTGAAAGAAAATAGGGATTTAATAAATCCATTAAATGTATTTTCATGTGCAACTGGAAAAATCTAGAGAAATTGGATGATTAGGATTAAATTAATCAAGGTTTAATTAATTTAATGAGGAATTAGATGATGTGACTATTTGATTTAAATTTTTGGGTTGATTTAAATGAAAGTTGAGAAGAATGTGATTCAGATCTAATTAAATAAAATATTTTATTTATTTAATCAGAGAGGATGATGTTAGTGTTAAATCAAATAATGGTGAATTTATTTAATTTAAATGGATGAATTTAGATATTAATTAAATAAAATGAATTGTTTAATTAAATAAAGACCATAGGATTAATTAAATAAAATTGGTTTATTGAATTAATGAGAGAGGATGACTTAATCAGATAAATGATGATTTATTTAATTAAGGGATGAAGAGTGATGATTTAGCTAAGAAGATGATTTAGGATGAAAATATGTTAGTAATCAGAATCAAGTGTGATTGGTACATTTTTTTTTGTTTACATTTTCCCCCTCTTTGAAGCAAAGTACTTGTTGTGTTGGTTCAAAGAATAAACTATCTCGATCAAAATTTAAAAAATTTCTAATTTTCAAAATTGCCCCACTGCTGCCCTAATGGATGAATTATGCTATCATATTGCCCCCTCGAGAGATTGGATGAAAAATTGGATTTTTGGGTGATCTCACGAAAAAAAGAAGACAAGGTGCCCGATGATCCAGAAAGGCTTCAAGATGTCAAAAAAATGAGATAAAATATGAAAAAATGGTGCAAAACAGCCCTTGGTTGGGCAAAAATGGGATCGGGGGATCAAAACCCTAGCTGGACAACTAAACGGGGTCAAAAAACCATAATTTTTAGGCTTAAATAGGCCTCAAGGGGCCATTTCCAATTCATTTGCACATTCAGCCCTTTGAGATTTTGCACTTTTGAGCTCTAACCCCTTCACAAGATGGTGCAATGACAGCATCCCCAACACATTTTGGATCGAGTACGCACACACCAGAGGCTACTTGGCACTAGACCAACGGTGAGTCAACTTGACCTATCCTCATTTTTTGATTTTCATGCGCATTTATTAGCTTAGGAATTTAGGTCTTTAGCAGCAGTCTAGTTTAGCGCCGCTTGAAGGTCTCTTTCAACATTGTGTGGCCTCAAATTGTATCGTAGTCATGAATAGCGACGTTGTAGCACAGTTTGGAGTTAGGGTTCAAACTCAAAACTAAGTTGCATATAAAAAGTGTTCCACAGTGGGCCTCTTTCACAATTAGGGTTTTCCACTAAACTAAGTTGCACCTCAAACTGTGATGCTACGATGAAGTTTGAGGGTTAAAGGCTCCTAGCAGCGCAGTTTGGAACTTTCAAACTGCACCACACCCACAAATAGCGATGCACAGGTTGTTTCACTAACTTATTTGACTACAAAATCTAATGAAATTTTTTGACAAAAGATGTATAATTTGATGTATTATCAGGATTTCATGTGTAATTTTCATTTTTTTTAAATTTTATCCCTGACATTTGTCAAAATTTCGACGAACCTAGGTTTCATCAAAATTTTGATGCACAGTCAAGTCAAAATTTCAACAAACACTTAAAATTAGAAATAAAAATGAATTTGTGGTTGACATAAATAAAAGTGAGTTCGCCTATTTATTGCGACAGTGTTTTGCTATACTTACGAATTTACTCTACTTGCGATAGTTTGTAGACAACTAAGGAAAATTTTCTTGGGAAAAATTAGAAAAAAATCAAGAAGATATCACTAGGTTGAGGGTGGTCATTGTCTTTTTCCATAATTCATTTGTGAAGTCAAATTTTTACTTCCAGGTTTCAAAATCATATTTTAAAGCAACATCTCATCAGATTTCATTTTTAGACTAGTGCATTTTGAGAATTTCATTTCTAGACTTGGTTGTGCAAGTTCAATATTCTGATTTTAGGAGTCTAGGTTGAAATCATATTAAATCGAATTCAATAGTTCTAGAATTACCATTTTAAGAAGTTTTTAGGGTCATTAACTTAGGGCTATGTTCTCCTTTTCAGAGTGAGTTGCATACTGGATTTTTGGTGTAAGTATCAAATTATTGAATTTTGTTACCTGTCTATGATTAAAGTTATTGAATTATTGAGTTTGATATTTTTTGAATATCTAAATATTCAAGCTTGGTAAAGAAAAATCATGTCAGATAATATTAGTGTAGAAAAAAATGAAGAGACACTTGCTAGATTGTGGGCTAGATTGAAAGAAAGGGTGATGGGAAATGTTATTGTCCTTGCAATAATTGCAAGGGCTTAAAGACGAGAAGACTTTTAATCACAATAGTTGAGAAACATTGTAGACAACATGGTCACGTTGAAGGGAGGCATGATTATCATCCATTGGTAAGTTGTTCATTATATGTCTTTATATTGATTGAATTTGTAAATTTTTATATCATTTTAACATTTTATATATATATATAAAATCACTTGATCATGATCATAGTTTATTTGTGTCATCATTATTATAAGATTAGAGTGCCTAGGCCTTGATATAGTTATCACATTGTGATAATATGGTTTGCAAGCTGAGAGGAACATGTTAACATGAATATCGAAGATAGAGATTAATGATCCTAGACATGATCATGCACTAGAAAACTTATAGTTGAAGATGATGGTACAAATACAATGATTCTGTACATCTAGTGCCTGACTAATCCTTGATGATTGAGATGACTTTATGATGTTCTGGTTACCTCTTGAGAACTCCCGAGCCTTTATGAAGGCTCCCAAACAACTCTTCTCTCTATTGTATTATTGCTAGTGAACTTGAAGGTTATGAATGGTTTATCCAACATAGAAATCTCACGGATGTTAAGGTATATCATATATGTCATCCTTTTTCATCTATTTTAATTGTTGTTAGTTCATCACTAGTAAATAAAGGATGAAATATGTAACATTAATATTCTTTATATTAACAAATTATTTTTTGTTGTAGATTGATTGGTGAATTTTTGTTACCACCATTAAATATTTTACCTTGCTCATACCAAGATTTATCTGGCATTATGAAAGATATCGAAAAGGAGTATCAAGCAATAGATGCATGTCCCAATGATCATGTATGTATCATAAACAGCATGATTGCAACAAATGCCAAATATCATATCATTAGATGTCAAACATATCCAACTAATAAAAAAGGTGTCTCTAGGGTTCTTAGTTATATTCCCATCATTACACGTATGCAACGATTATTTAGTTGTGAAAGCTTAGCGCAATTTATGGATTACCATGCACGAAATAGAAGTGGAGATGAAATTCTTTGAATGCCTGCGGATGGTTCTGCATTTAGGGACATGGAAGAAAAATGGCCACACTTTAAAGAAGAACCACCACGTAATCCTAGGGGCTTTCATTGGGAGCGGACGGTGTCAATCCATTTGGAGAGCTGAGATCTATTTACTGAGTGTGGCCTATTTTTATTATCAACAATAACATTCCTCCATGGATGTCAATAAAGAGGGAGCACATAATGTTGTCAATGATTGTTCTAGGTATTTGTTTACATCATTTTTCTTTAACGTAGTAGCATCTCATTTTGTCTTATTTGTTGCATAATGACTTATCTTTTTTTCATTCAATAGTCATGTACATTAATTCATATATATTGTAGTAAAATGGTTATAATAATTATGTAATGTTTATGTTCATTCAACTAGGTAAGTACAAGTTAAAGATATGAATGTATATATCGAGCCTCTTATTGACGAGTTACTAAAGTTATGGAATGGTGTCACTATGTATGACATCTCTAGACCAATAGGACAAAGACAATTTCAATTCCATGCAATGCTTTTATGGACAATTCATGATGCCCCAGGGCTAGCACATTTTTGTGGTATGTTATAATGTTTGATTGCACTTTAAGGATATTTCATTTTATGAAGTAGATATCGTGCATGTTTTTGAAATAATCTATTTATTATATATAATTATAAAAATTGACATATTTAATCCAATTATATATGATCTTTCAAGTCTTCAAACAAAGGGAAAATTTTCATGTCCAATTTGTGGTCCAAAGATGAAATCTCATCATTCAACAAGTTTAGGAAAGCAGGTGTTTGATGAGTATAGGCACTTCCTCCACAAAAATCATAA
>VDFB02347361.1:0-66110 GCA_007258455.2 Sequoia sempervirens
TCAAGTCATCACAACCCTAATTCAAGCTTCGAGAAACTTTCTACCCTATTTTTTGCAGAATTAAGTGCGGACACCAGTCAAGAAAGCAAGTGCAGACCTGAGGCTACATGATTCTATCCCAAAATTCGCGAGATTTGTAGGAGGACTAAGTCACCACTACTGGAAAATTAGTCCCGCTTCCGGGCCTAAAAAGTGATTTTAACATTTTTGGATACCCATTTGGTAGATTCCTATTCTGACAAAGTTTTCTGAAATTGGGACTAAGTCACCCAGCCTGAAGTAAGTGTCCCAGTCAACATTTTTAGTCAATTTTTTAGGATTCTAGAATCTCGCAGCATCAATTTTTAGATTCCAGGTGCACCTCGTTCATTTTTTCTTGTTATTTCATCATTTACTTGCATTTCTAGGCATTTCTACATATCACATTGTGTTTCCAAACAAGTTGCATTTCTTAGGTTTTACATCATTAGATCATTTCATTTCCAAATCAATGCATTAGAACATCTCAATTATACATAATACATCTCATTTACATTAACTTTGAGTGTAGACAATTTCCCATTTTGGCCCATTTCTCTCTCCTTTTAGGTGAAAAACCCTAGAAGTGCAAGAAAGAACTTAGTTTGCCAAAATCAGTGTCCACACTATCTTTTGTGTGTGAGGTGTTACCCACACTCTCATATGCATACATTAGATTCTTGAAAATAGATTTTTCACTTGGAACCTCCAATGTTCTCAACCCAAGAATCTTCATGATGGACCTATGCTTTATACTTCGCATCATTTCAACAAATAGTTTTCATCTTGCAGTCTCATTTAACTTTTCAAAGAACACTCTCTAAATCTTGAGCATATCTTCTACAAGTGTGTTTTGGAATCTTACCTTTCATTGGCTGCAAAATATTCTCATCAATATCAACCAAATACTTTGTCTTTCTATGCAAAATTATAGGTGGTGTTCTTAAAGGTAAATTCATCTCAACATTAGTAATTTCATCAATACTTAAATGAGATGGGCTAGATAGCATACCTTCGATTAGACATGGAATAGATGATGTACCTTGAGGTTGAGGTGAGAACGATGGAGTACCTCCTTCCTCACATGTGAGTGATGATGTACTCTCAACTTGAGATGTGCTAGATGGTGTTCATCCATCTTGACTTGTAGTAGAGGACATGTCTCCATATGGTATTCAAATCTCTCATAGCACAAATTTTTTACATGCATTCCCTTTGTGCCACCAATACCATATCTCTTATTGATGGTTGAGGTTCCTCTTCAATTGGAATCTTAGAAAATTGTATCCAATTACCTCTTCTCATGAAGTTCCCTCATATTTGTTGCTTTCTTTGCATTCTTAGCTTCTTGCTCTTCCTGTGTTGGATTAATCCTTGGTCATTTCCTCGGCATGATGAATAATTTTATCTATAGCGTGATAAAGAGACAAATATTAGTTCCTAAAAATGAATCCATACAAATAAATGAAATAAATTCCATTCAACCCTTCATACAAAATACATGCAATCATCATGTAGAAGAGTAAATGTCACTCAACCATGATGAATAAACAAGTGCACTAAGAACACAAGGAAAATGGAAAGAATTTTTTTTTTAAGTATTTCTACCTTGCAAGAATTTATCATGTGACTTTTCTCTAGAAATTTTCTAACGTGTGACCTACCAATATAATTTCCACAAATAGAAATGTATGCAAAATGTGGTAGCATAGACAAAGCACATGAATTTTTTGATGGAATGCCTTAAAAAAATGTGGTCTCATGGAATGCCATGATTGCAAAATAAGCACAAAATGGATTTTTTAAAATACATTACAAACTTTCAAGAAAATACAATTGGCTTGAGTATAAATCCAAATTCCACAACTTTTTTCAGCATCCTACCTTTGGAACAAGGTATGGGCATCAATCAAATCATTGAAAGAAAGGGGATTTTTGTCAAATGTTATAATTTCAACTCCCTTCACAACAATGTATGAGAAATGTGGAAGTATGGACAAGGCATGTGAATTTTTTGACAAAATGCATCAAAGAGATGTCATGGATTGCAATGATTGCGGGATATGCACAAAATGGATTTCTTGAAAAGGTTTTGGAAACTTCCCAGCAAATGCAATCAATGGGTGTCAAGCCAAATTCTAAAACCTTTGCCAATATCCTCCCTACCCCTGCCAAGAAAGGATCTTTGGAATAGGATATGGGCATCCATCAAAGCATTAAGGATAAGGCATTTTTTTAATTTATAGTTATAGCTTACCCAAGTAGATGTGTAAAAAATTTGGAAGCATAGACAACATAGGTGGATTGTTTGGAAAAATACCTTGAAGAGATATGGTCTCATGGAGCATAATGATTGTAGAATATGCACAAAATGGATTTGTTAAAAAGTTTTTAGAATCTTTCAAGCTAATACAGTTGGAAAGTGTAAATAAAAAATCAACAACCTTTGATAGCATAGACAAGGCACATGAACTAGTTGACATATAATTGCTCAAAGAAATGTGGTCTCATGGAATACCATGATTTTATAATATGAACAAAATGATCTTTTTGAACTTTAGGTATTAGAAAATTTCAAGTAAATGCAATTTATAGATGAAAAGAAAAATTTCATGACTTTTGCCAACATCCTCCCTATCTATGTTGAAATTGGAGCTTTGGAGAAAGGTACGGGCATCCAACAAAGCATAATTGAAGGGGGAATTTTTTCAAATGTTATAGTTGAAACTACCCTAGTAGAAATGTATGCAAAATGTGGAACCACATACAAGGCACACAAACTATATGACATAATTCCTTAGAGAATGGAAGAAAGGAAGAATCTATGTGGATATTGTAGCAATGCAAACCATGATTTGTTTGGTTGCACAAGAGCCAAATGATACTATAAGAGCAGCCAAACCACTACAAAGAGTAAAGAATTATGTAGTTTAAAATGTGCCAATAGGGGTTAAGGTTATTGTGAATGTAAAATTCTTCGAGCTCCCTTCGGGTGATTTTGTTTTGTTAAATGTAAGCCCATGTCTCATATGTTAGAAGTGTTTCCCTTAGCTTTTCAATGCGCTTCTTTTTGCTAAACTTCGTCGGTTGCCACCACATGTCCATTGGGTACTCCTCGCAGCAATTCCTTCCTTCACTCTTCTACCGGCTCCCACCATGTTGCCACGTTTCTACACTGCGAGCTATTCATAGTTGCTCTCCTTCATTTTTTTGTTGGGCCCCATTTGCTTGCCACGTAGCTTCCATTCACATAAGATTTTGGTGGACCCCACAGTCGACACCAATAGTAATAAAGGTTGCCACATGTCTTCCCTGTGTAATCTTTCATCAAAGGGAAGGGAGAAAGAACCACGGGCTATGAACTACCACCACACATCCCTTTAGCGGGAGTTCTATCAAAGGGAAGAATGGAGCGAGTAATGGGATGCGACATGTTGCCATGTGTTTTAACTACTTCCATTGGGAACTGACACTTGTCTACACGGTATTTTCCTGGACCAATGCCATCATTCACAAGGATGCATCTAGTTGGGAAGTGGCTACATGCTATGGCCCAAATATTTTCTATTACAATGGCTAAGGGAAATCATTGTTGCATCCATCATTGCTCAAGATACATAATATTTTTTGTTACAAGCTCACCATGTGGTGGATTGTTGGCTATATATATTGCTTCTTGCTTCAAAAAATGAGTTCAGAAGATGCAAAAAAATTAGAGAAAGACACCAGGCCTTTTTTTTATTCTTTTAGATTATTGTATGAGACTTTCAGACTGTTCCATTGTTTAGCCTTTCTATTTTTCTTATGTTATTTGATAAAATATTGATACTATGCCATTATTGTTCTGAATTGTTCATTTGCAGAAATTCTATGATTTTAATATGATTTTGTTGGCTTAGATCATGTCTTTGACTCCTCTTTTTAGTAAATGAGTGTGAAAATTATTTAGTGTCATTAGATTAATTGTTCAGATCCTTATCTTTGATTTTTGTTAATTCTGGAACATAGTAGTTTACCAATCAGGCCCTTAAATCGAATCCCCAAAGATAGATTTATTGTTCCTATATCTACCCTTCAGCACATCGCCTTAGTTAGATCTTTATTTTTATATCTACTCCCTTTTCCCATTACAAAACCCCAATCATAGAAGTCAACTTCTTTAAAAACCTGGAGGTCACTCAGTTTAGCGCAATTGGTCACCCCATTAACTGAGTTTCCCACAAAAGTTGTTACCTTGCCAATTTTTGGCATCAATAGTTATAATAAGAATTTTAAAAGGAACCCTCCTTGAATGCTCACATATGTCAAAAATTAAAAACAAACAATGATGAACATGGAATATGCATTTTAACAAAATATAATCTAATCCCTTAGCAAAATCTAATACATTTGATTAAGGCTATGTATGTTGAGCACTCATAATTTATCATACTTAACAAAATCTAATCCCAAAATCAAAATAATAACAAAATCAAAGCATTTTATTAAGCATGTATAATAAGGGATAAAAAAAATAGAATGAAGGAAAATGTAAAGAACATGTATAAAGACGACATAACTTAAAAATGGAGATTCGAATGGAGAAACTACCTAATTATGTGTAGTATTTTTTTCTTCTTGCATCAAACTCCTCAACAATTTGAGCTTTTCACAAACTTGATTCCTTTTCAGTGATCAAATTGTATATAACTCTAATAGAATCACTATAAACCATACAAGTAATCAATATATAATGTTAAATTCCTACAATTCAATCACAATTAACATTGCAACACTACAAAAATTGAAACTTGAATTTGTATATATCAAATTTGATGTGAAAACTTTGTTATTTCCTCCAATCGTAAGTTGGTAAACTAGAATAAGCTGGTGGAAAGTTGATGCAAAGGTGGTAGAATGTGTAAAACTTGCATGTGCACTTCCCAACAACATCAAAAAGAATTTTTTATTAGATCATGCGCATAACTAGGAGAATAACAGAGTATGTGGGCCTGGATCACAAGTGTCCTATCAATTTTACCATTTTTAGAGTAAGCCAAAATGTGCTTACATTATAACGTGAGCATGTTTTAGCTTGCTATACCAAAAAACCATATTTCAACTTCTCCAAAATGTGCTTGCATGGAAAAGTTGATTTTGTAAAGGTTTCCTAACTCTTATCATGTGTCAATATGGGCTTGGGTTGGTGTACATTAATGAGACCTTTCTTTGACCAATTATGACATCTTCTAAGTGATATGTACATGTCTCATTTAGTGTGTGATATATGCAGTTTTACCAAAATTCCCTATACACTCAAGCATGTACATTAACCCTCAACCCTATCCCTTAAACCCTCAATCCTTAAACCCTAATCCCTTAAACCCTCAACCCATAAACTGTAATCCCTCAAACCCTCAACCCTTAAACCTTAAATCCTAAACCCTATCCCTAAACCCTCAACCCTCGACACCCTACCTTGAACCCTAATCCCTTAACCTTAAACCCTATCCCTAAAGCCTCAACCTTTAACCCTTAAACCTTAAATCCTAAACCCTCAACCCTTGACACTATACCTTAAACCCTAATCCCTCAACCCTCAACCCTAATCCCTCAACCCTTAAACCCTTAATACCTCAACCCTTAAACCCTAAACCCTTGACCCTTAAACCCTAAAGACTTAAACCCTCAACCCTTATCAACCCCTCTCCTCCCCTATCTCCCTCACCCCCATCGAGCTCTCTTATCTCTCTCACCCATCTCTCCCTAGGCTATAAGTCTCTCACTTGTATATCTCTCAAGCTCTCTAGATATTTCCCTCCCTCTCCACATCTCTCCCTCCTCCTTACCACTCTTTCCCTCAAGTTGTGAACTCTCTCCCATTTTCTTCTATCTCTCCCATCACCTATCTACCTCTCCCCTCTCTAGGTCTCTCAATCACTCCTTGTCTTCCTCTCCATCCCTCCTTAGCCATCTAGGTCTCTCACTCCTTGTCTCATTAACCACCCCTCTCCCCCTCTATCTCTCTCACTCCTATACCTCCCCTTATGTCTCTCACCCCTCTCTCCCTATGTTGTAGGTATCTCACCTCTATATCTCTTAAGTCTCTCAATTTATTTCCCTCCCTCTACACCTCTCTCCCTCCTCCTTACCCCTCTTTCTCTAAAGTTGTGAACTTATCTCTCCCATTTTCTTCTATCTCTCCCCTCACCTCTCTCTCCCCCTCACCTCTCTACCTATTCCCTCTCTAGGTCTCTTAGTCACTCCTTTTCTACCTCTCCATCCCTCCTTATCCATCTCATTTTCTTCTATCTCTCCCCTCACCTCTCTACCCTCAACCTTTAAACCCTTAAATCCTCTACCCTCTACCCTACACATTAAACCCACAACCCTAATACTTCGACCCTATACCTTAAACCCTTAATTCATTAAACCCTCAACCCTCTACCCTCTACCCTATACATTAAACCATCAACCCTAATCCCTTAACCCTTAATCTCGAGCAACCATCAACCCTCAACTTTAAACCATCTACCCTATACATTATACACTCAACCCTAATCCATGAACCCTCAACCCTTAAACCTTAAACCCTCAACCCTAATCCCTCAACCATATACATTAAACCCTCAACCCTAATCCTTCAACCCTCAAACCTTAAACTCTCAATCCTTAGACCCTCAACCCTCAAACCATCTACCATCAACCCCTATACCCTATATGTATTAAAACCTTAACCCTAATACATCAACCCTAAACCTTAAACCCTAATCTCTTAACACTCAACCCTTAAACCCTAATCCCTTAAGCCCTCGACCCTTAAACCCTAAACCCTTTACCCTTTAACCTTAAATCCTTAAACCGTCAACCCTTAAATTCTAATCTCTTAACCCTGAACCCTAAACCCTATCCCTAAAGCGTCAACCCTCAACCCTTGAACCTTAAACCCTAAACCCTCTACCCTCAACACTATACCTCAAACCCTAATCCCTCAACCCTTAAACCCTCAATCCCTCAAACCGTAAACTCTTAAACTCTAACCTCTCAACCTCTTGATACCCTTAAACCCTATACCTTATACACTTAACCTTGGACACTCAACCTTGAACATTATCCCTCAACCTTCAAACCTTTACCCTATACCCTATACCGTCAACCCTATACTTATTCCCCTAATCCTCAACCCTCATCCATATGCCTTATACTCTCAACCTTAAACCATGAATTCTATATCTTAGACACTCAACCTTGAACATTATCCCTCAACTATAAACTCTCAACCCTTAAACCCTCAAACCCGTAAACCCTAATCCCTTAACCCTCAACCCTAAACCCTTAAACCTTCAACCCTAAAACCTATCCCTAAACCCTCTACCCTCAACACTATGCCTTAAACCCTAATCCCTCAACCCTTAAACCCTTAATCCCTCAAACCTTAAACCCAAGTTAAACCCCAAACTCTCAACCTCTAGACACCCTTAAACCCTTAAACCATATACCCTATACAATCTATGATCCATACTGTTAAGAAACCTAGTACTTGGCCACACTCATACTTAGACACAATTATAATTTTTTTAACTATTGTACCATAATTAACAATAATTTTCATTGTTATTATTTATTCCAAGTAATATATTTATAAAGAATCTATTAAATATAATGATTAAAATCTTTATTACAATATTACAAACTTTAAACAATTGAAATCTTATATGTAACTTTACATTTTTTATCATCAATCATCAATTAAATAATTAATGCACTTGACCTATTATAAATATATTTGATTTATATAAACACATGCTTAACGATTTGTCTATATGTTAATATATAAATAGAAATTACATCTTAAATCTGTTATAAATATATTTGATTTAGGAGTGATCTATGTATGCGCTGACATATCAATAAAAAGGTAATTATATTTATAACATTTTAATTATTTTCATTTTATAACGGCATGTATTTAGAAGTTACTAAAAATGCTGCAGTCACCACCCTTCTTTCCTTTTAGTCTTCCTGTTTTTAGCTCAACAACGAGAAAAGCTTAAATACCTTCAAAGCTGAATCTTTTCTGAAGAATTTTAGGTGTTTTCAAGCTGGTTTCCATGATTTTTATTATGTAGCTTAGCTGAACTTATTTGATTTTCATGAGGTAAGCAATATGTTGATAATACTTCCTTATTCATCCTAGTTAAGATACTTGATGAGGGGAGCTTTAACATCTCTTAGGCCAAAATGATTTGCAGAGGAGGCTTTTCAGATTGTTTATATGGGCATCTGTTTTATTATTAAACTTTGCCAAAACTTGGTTTGATTGGATTGGAGTGTGGTTTCAGCAGATGGAAGGAACCAATGTTCCAAGCAGGTTTTCTGCAACGATGGGCAAGTCTCAGGAAGAATATAAGGAACTCATGCAGGAAGTACAGGAAAAGTATCAGGAGTTCATGCAATGGATGCAGAAGCGCCATGAAGAATTCATGCAAAAGATGATGCAGCAGATTGGTGTGCAACAGAGAGAGAAAACTTGGTTTGATTGGATTGTAAAGCGTTTTCATCCGATTGAAGCAACAAATACTCCAAGCAGGTTTTCTGGAATGATGGACAAGTTTCAAGCAGAATATAAGGAACTCATCCAGGAAGTACAGGAAAAGTATCAGGAGTTTATGCAATGCACGCAGACCAGACATGAAGAATTCATGCAAAAGATGGTGCAGCAGATTGCTGTGGCACATAGTGAGAATACTGCTACTATCACCACCAGTAAGGAAACGAACAATGGGTGTAATATGTTCCATGATTCAAGTCCAAATAAAGAAGTTAATATCAAGCAGTCCAGTTCTATAGGCATAGAAAACCAGAAGAAGTTTCAGGAAGATGGAAGGGAGAAAGCAAGGGCTGATGAAGGGTCTATCTCTGATCATTTGAGGAGTACAAATCTACTTGGTGAAAAGACAGGAAGTTCAAGTTTTGGTGTAGTTCCTTCTTTAAATACAACTGCTGAATATGGTGCACGTCCAAGAACCAGATCTATTTATAACTCCATTCCACACCAGGGTAAGCTCTTGTGTTTGAACTTGTGTTAAAAAATGTCGTGTTGTTAACTTGCATGCATGAATAAAGTTGTTCTAGAAACCTACAAAATATGGCTGCTCCAAATGATTAGCAGTTTTTTTTTAAATTATTATTTAATGGAAAGAATGAAATATTCAGTGGGGATCTGAAGCCAAGTCTTAGTACATATCATTATAATTTTCATTCCCATGAGCTGCCACCACTCATACAAAAATAAATCTAGAAAATGGAACCTACAACCATGAATTGAAACAAATATATAATAATATTCATTGTACATGCATGAAATGAAATATAGGGGTACAAAAATAACAGGCCACAAACCATAATTGCTTTTTGATTGAGCAAGGAAGCAACGCTACTTTGAAGAGACAAAATGCTTGATGCTTAAACCAAATACAAAATGCTACAATGAATGGTGCCCAATTGAATATTACAGCCTTATTTATAGTTTAACTTAAAACAACCCCATAACATTCAATAAGGGCAAGTACTAGAATTCAATAAATTTTATTTGACTACCTAATAATGAGATAGAATTTAGTAACTTTTATTCAAATGGACGGGGTCCCATACAGAAGAGTGGGAGGAGGATTGGGCTCTCATTTATTTTTCATCCAATATGATACTGGACAAACAGAAAAAAAAAATGTATTCATTTAAAAGAAAGTTTTTTGGGATGTTGTGGAGGAGGAAAATGATAGCAATTTATAGGTATGATAATCTATATTTTATATTTAAAGGAGAAAAAAAATTCTTTGGATGGGGTGAGATGACAATAAAGGTTATGAGATCAGACATATTTTTAGGAGGAAAGCTTTTGGGGGCGTTATAGAAGAGGATTTGTAGAACTTGTAGAACATACATTTGTCAAATGATAGCAATTTACAAGAATGATAATCTATGTTTCATATTTAGAGGAAAGTTTTTCTCAATTGAAACGAGATAACAGTAAGAATGTGTGTGTACGCATATATATATATATATATATATATATATATATATATATATAGAGAGAGAGAGAGAGAGAGAGAGAGAGGAGAGATATATCTTATAAAATGTAATATTTAAGTGGGCTATATATATTATATAGATAGAGGATATATATCTTATATAAAACATAATATTTAAGTAGGTTTATATATATAGTAAGGTTATATATGACCTTAAACTCTATATATGTATATATATCGATATATTTTCAATGTAGTACTTTAGAGTGAAGCTATATGTGTATCTAGTGTAATATTTGATGAATTAAATAGTAGTGATACATGGTAAGGGAAAAAGGAGGTAGAGAAAAGACTTGTGTGCAATAGTAGCAAAGTGCCATCACACATGTAAATATCGACTAGAGGAATGGGCGTGAACTAGGCTTAGATGGTAATTGTGGATGTCAATGTGACATTCATGTGGCAATAGCTAGCAGTGGTCATTCTTGAGTTGATTGTGCATCAAAATAGCCAATGTACATGTTTAAGACTATCTAATTAGTGTTTAATTCATAGATCTTTTGGATCAACGGTGAATTTTGAGAAATTAATGCATGTGGAAAATAAGTGAGAAGGAATGTTAGAGCATGTAACATTTATTACGATTGTGTTCATTGCTTGCCAAATCAAACTTTAGTGTTGTCTAAATTCAGAGCAATATACATAATTCAAGGCTTTTGAGAGCTTATGAGTCTACATGTATCATATATTATAATAGTGATTAAGATTAATAGAGAAGTTGTTATTTCCTCCATTATTCTAGTGTCATGTCTTATCATGTGTGTGTTTACTTTGATGTAACTCTATGTTGTGTGACTAGATATTCCTTAATTGGGATATCTCATCATGGTTGCTATCATTTGGTATAAGATCCTAAGGTTTTGACTAGAAGAGATTATGTCACCTATTTCAACAAAGGGATCTAATCAAAGGATTAATGTCTTTCATGATTTGTGTGGAAGCGAGTAGAAGATACTATAGACATCTTCAAAATCATCAATTGTTGGATGGAGAAGATAGGTAGATATGAATTGAAGGAATTGAGCACCTAGAGTTGTAGATCTAGAGGAAGTCCAGTGTGCCCTTAATAAAAGTTAAATGCAATGAAAAATACTTAGTTGAGGAACAAAGATGTAGACTCAAGTGATGATAAAGCACTAGTCATGTGTATAGATGAGAATAGTGAGGATCCACTTGAAGAGATATTATTGAGGGTCATTTCTTAGAAGGGTGGTAAGACTTTCATGAACATGTCTAGTTATTTGGGGAAATTTTGCCTTGAAAAGTTGATTGAATTGATTGAAGAGTTGGAGAAGTACTTTGAGTATGAATCCATAGGGGACTTGCAAAGGGTAAGATTCATATGTGCTAAGCTAAAGGGTCATGGTCAAAGAGACAAATAGTATCAAAGGAAGGAGAAGATATGCACCTAAAAGAAAATGGTCAACAAGTTGAGGGAATGGTTTTTCCCTACAAACTATGAGATTATTATATTAGAAAGCTCCAACATCTAAGGCCAAATGAGGGAAGCATTGAGGAGTACATTCAAGAGCTTTAATATTTGATCATTCACATGGGACATATCAAAAGAGGAGTGGATAAAGTCTTTATGCATGTAAATGGATTGTGTGTGGCCTCCAATTCACAATGCAAAGAAAAATTTGTGTCCTCATCATGTTGACATGCAAAAGGAAACTCATCTTCTAGGAAATCAAATTGGAAACTTTGAAGCTTAGGCATGTATAGGAGAACATATTGTTGCTAAACACTACCACAAGATATATGTTGGACCCAAGTGAACATTCAAACTCAGGTACACTTTTATCCACGCTACAAGAAGCTACATCTTCATGACAAAGGAAATCTTCATACTCAAATTCACTTACCCCAAGGACAACAAACAAAGAGCATACCTTGGAATTACTTATGGTGTTACGAATTTTATCAGTAGAAGGCATGTACCAATATTGCATAATGGACTAATCAAAATGGTTTAAATTTTTGTTGTAGGATTAGTTGATGTTTTAGAGGTGTGCATTTATGCATACTTAAGGAGTTGATGTGAAAAAAATAAAAATCAAGGAGAATCAAAGCTAATGTCTAGTTGGCTAGTTTGGTATCAACAAAATGGTAGTGTGGCTGAGTGAGGGATATTTTGATAGCACATGCCTACAAATGTGTAAAATTTACACAACAATGTAGGGTTTTCCTATTGGTAAAGGGGAGGAGCCAAAATATATGGTTGCATCAATCCTTCCTATAGAAACATCTAAGCATGGATTTTGTTCTTAAGATGCCAACAAGGAAAAGTGACCATGATTCAATGGTGGTGGAAAAACTCTCCAAGATGACACACTTCATACCATGGAAGTAAATGCATGATTCCATACAAGTTGAAATTTTTTTCTTCAAAGAGATTGTGAAGCTACATAGATTTTTGCACACCATTGTGTCAAATAGAGACAAAGTTTGTTGGACATTTTTAGAGGACGTCATTGAAAATATTGAGCACACAATTTGTAGTGTAGTTCAACATGCCATCCCTAGATAGAAGGATAGATAGAGATGGTCAACTAGATTTTAAGAGACTTTTTGAGTTGTTTGGTAGGAAAGAAGCCAAGACTATGGGACTTGGTCTTGGCACAAGCAAAATTAGCATACAACAATTCCATGAATTGGAGCATTGGAAAGAGCTTATTCCCTAAGATCCAATACATCTTATCTTTTTTTCTAATATAAAAATTTCTCTAAAAGAGTTAACAAGTAATATTTACAAGAAAAACTATCCGCATCTTTACTATCATCATACAAGATTTAGAAGCAAAAATTTCAATTTGATATTCCAAAATTAATGTTGGCCTTCTCTAACAATTCTATAGTACTATTACAAACTTACCTTTGCTTAAAAACTTGCTCAAGATAAGATGCTTCACTATTACACTTATGCTCATTCATCCTACAACTTTAGGATGATCACCAATATAAAATCAACTCCTCATTGGTCGTTCATGACCTCAAGGGTTTATTTATAAAGTCATGAGGTAGAAAATCATATGGAGAATTATAAACACCTTTGACTAATGGTGGAAGAGGAAAATTTTCAGCTTTCGTTCTAGGTAGTGGAATTTTTGGGTGTCTTTTTAAGGCAGATTTCGTATGAGATTAATATGTTGAGGAAATTAGGTAGGTGACAATTCAACAAAATGTGAAATGGTTAGTTTTAAATATGAAATGGTGCCAATAACTTTTTTCCACTTTTTGATATGAAAAATGGTATGAATGGGGTGTAAAATCACTCTTGAATGTTTGACAATTCAACCATTTGATATGTGAATAAAGTAATGGAAAACTGAGTTCAATTTATGGACATCATGTTTTTCTTAGGATAAGGATATTCAATTCATCCTTTCAACCTCTATATTCTCTATTTTCTTGTTTATGGGACATGTGGAGAGTGAAAACATGTTTGAAAGCACTCCATTAGTTAGTCAAACTATAAAGTAAAGTTGATTATCTGAACCAGTTCCGGCATCCAATTTCATATCAAGAGGTTTAAAATTAAAATATTAAATTGATAATATGAGAAGAAAAAGGAAAAAAGCATAAGGAGAGAAATCCAAATAGGATCCAGAGAAGCATCAAACTTGATATGACAATCTTGATCCACCCTACAAAGAGGCTGACCAAAACATAACAAAAGAGCAGCAATCCTAGTTTTCTATGGATCAAATGGCTTAAAAGTTATACATGCAAAGCCTCCAGTCTATGATAGAAATCAAGTTTTAAAAACGTGTGTAGAGGTGACTGATTTGTCTTATAGAGAACTACAAAAGAAGTATAAGAGATTGGACATAATCCAAAGATCCGTTCTGAATTTTGGTCCAACAGTAGATGCTGTAATCCACATGGTCCTTTCTGCTGCTTCTTTTGCAGGGCTCCAGCAGCTGCCCCATGCCTTTAACAGGATTAAACCATTTGAAATAAATAGAATATTAAGGTTCTGGTTGAGAGAGAGGGATTTGTATTATTATAAACGATAAATTTGAGATCAGCCTGGAGCTTCTCCTTAGATCCTTTTCCTGCTAAGTTTTCTTTTTGAACCTTAGTAATCCTTTTCCTGCTAAGTTTCCTTTTTAAACGTTAGTAAAAATTTCTTTATGTGGCAGCACGTCAAATTTGCAGATATTACATTTGTTCAAATGTGTTAGATTTATTACTGGCTTCCATCCTTTCAAGAGAGGGTAAGTATGTTGCTTTAGTATTTCTGGTCTGGTTAATTTAAGGGTCTTTCTACCCTATTAGTTCTCGTTGTAGTCTTGAAAGTCCTATTGACTATTTTTGTCATTTGTGGAAACTTGTATAATTTCTTTCTATTCCTTTCCATTTTAAGTTTCTTAATTGTTTGAAGTCCAAAAAGATTGTAATCATAAGTTGCATGTTGAAATGAAATGTACTATCACTTGCTATGTGTATGAACATTTCAGACATATGTTGATGGACATACTTGTGTGTCTGATAAATGAAATTCTCCTTCGTTATTTTGATTTCATACATGTCTACATTTAAATAGAATTCAGACAGAAGAGTATCTGTATACATAGTTCAGTAGATTTAATTTTAAGTGAGAAGATCACTAAGCAGAAATCAGGATACCATCATGTTTTATTTATCAAATTATTATTGTGACTAATTCTGTTGTCTTATTCTCATATACAGGATTTGCTACATTTGCGCAGTCTTCCTCTGGAGGTATTGGATCCCAAAGCCTTCTGAAACTCAAAATTTTGGTGCAGCTAGCAGAAATTAGGATACCATCATGTTTTATTTATCAAAGTATTATTGTGACTAATTATGTTGTCTTATTCTCATATACAGGATTTGCTGCATTTGGGCAGAAGTATTTCCCTGGAGTTATTGGATCCCAAAGCCTTACCCAGTTAAGTCCTTCTGGAACTCAAAATTCTGGTGCAGCTAGCACTTCTGCTTTTGGTTCTACTTGGAAAACAGTATGTGGTACCACAACCCCAATATTTGGTGCAACAATGTCACCAGCATTTGGTTCTCCCAGTCTTCCAGCTACAGGGGCTTCAAGATTTCCTTCCTTCAGAATTGATAGCAGTCCTTTTGGTCAATCATCTACTACATTTGTTGCAACCTCAACTCCAACATCTGGGTGCAGCTCGACATTTGGAAGTACAACAATTTCTTCTCCTTCTCAGATTTCAGCATTTCTTGAGCAATGTTTTCTTAACCCCTGTTTTATTTTCTTCAAATTAATTTTTGTTTTTAGTGCTGATATTGGAATTGTTCTTTTCAAGTTTATAATGATTGTAACCATAAGTTGCTAGTTGAAATGCAATATATTATCACCTTTATATATGTAATGAAAGGCAACCAGTGATATCATTAAGAAGCACTATATATATATAATTTTCATTGTTTTCCACTGTCTTTTGTAGTGTCCTCTAACTTGAAGATGAAAGTAAATGAACTTGCAAATCTCATCGTAGTTGTTTTATTCTGATTCCTTTTCGGAACAATCCATTAAGCAATCAATCAAATTTACTTTTCTTAGAGTTGGGCATAGCAACATGTCTGAGATGTCATAACTAAGGTGTACTATTCTGTTAAAAGCTACCCACGATTTTCCTTTGGCCTCTCTTGTCAATATCATTAGAGGTTTATTTAAGGCACAACAATGATGAGTTTTGTAACAACCTTTCCAGACTATAGTTTAAAATTTTCAACTGACAATTAACTTTCAGCTGAACTGCATCTAACTTGTTTTCGGAACTAGGTTTTCCAATTGCTTCATCTAATTCAAACATGCAACTATCTTTTGAATTATTCAATTTCAGCTCACATGTATCATTCAACAGTTTTCCACCAACTGTTCATGGCAGATCAATTAACTAAATAACTGCCAAACTAGGGTTTTCCCAAAATAAAGATAACCACTCTAAAAGAGATTAATTACTAGGGCACCATTAACTAATTCGCATCTTTCTCCTACTTAAAAAAACTAGGGCTTCATTTGCAGCTAAAAGAGAATTCGATTCAGATGTCGTTACATTATACACTTCATCAACTAACTTTTAATTTCATTCTCAGCTGAAAAGAAACTATTAACTATAAACATCTAACAGGAAATTGTAGAAGAATAATAATTACTTCTCTTGCTTCCAGAAGATAACGAATAATTACTACAGCTATGAAACAACATAACAGCTGAATAAATTCAAGTAACTATCTTACTAAGTATCTAAGAATCTTATAATGTTCACTAACATAATGATTAGCATTCATGGCATAGATGAAATAAAAATTCAATCACCATTGCATGTACCTGGAATTACGAGAGAGGAAGAAATCCATTTTGACTTCATCTCCATACTATCATACTTGGAAATTTTTATCCAGGAAAAGAGAATTATCATTAGGGGCTTTACCGCCCAACCAAGACCTACTGGTCTCCCGAGTTTCTTCAATT
This sequence comes from Sequoia sempervirens, assembly GCA_007258455.2. Taxonomy (NCBI): domain Eukaryota; kingdom Viridiplantae; phylum Streptophyta; class Pinopsida; order Cupressales; family Cupressaceae; genus Sequoia; species Sequoia sempervirens. The sequence continues at coordinate 16,558 of VDFB02347361.1, forward strand.
GAAGAACCCGCCCTTCACAAGGGTAATCAATATGGATCAATTTATCATCATGCCTCTGAGCCTGGTGTCAAGGACCTATACCTCCTGATGGACCTTACTAAGGGTTCCTCCCAACTAGAAAGGCCACTCTGATCAGTGATATATCTGGAACTTGATAGCTGACAGATGCAGATTCTAGCATCATACCTTGGCCAAGGATTTTTATTATTATTGGCACTCCTGTGCCGATGTCTCTGGCACTCCTGTACCGACATCTCTGGCACTACTGTGCCGTCAACACTCTCACCCTTGCTCGGCATGAAAAATTCTCAGATCAAGTTTTAATTTACCATATCTAGTTTGGTTATTGTTCTCCTCTTAGTTTGAGGTTAAGTCTTAACCTTAAGGTTTATCATTACTAGAACTTGGTTTGGATTCACATCTTGTTTAAGGATTATGTTGTTATCCTTTTTAGTAGGAGAGAAATTCATCTCATGACTTATCTCATCTAGGAATAATAATCTGCTATTCTCAAACTTATGAGAAGAAATTAAGGAGTCTTATACGACAATAAGGAATTAGTGTTTTTTCTTACAATACTTTGAATTCAAATCTTTCTTCCAAAATCCTAGTGCATCAAATAATATTAAGAATATTAGAGAATCCTGGCTCGATGTTAAATCACATCTTATAGACCATTTGGTATACTTAACACATAAAGAAAAGGAGATGAGACTCGTCCTTCAAGAAGGTTTCTTCAAGTTAATGGGCTCAAAAAGAAAAGGAGAGATAGAGTTCAATTTAGATTTCCAAAATGGAAAGAAAATGAGTTATGGCCAGATCATAAGCTGATGAGACTCCAGAGAGAAAAAGCATTCACAGGCTCCAACTTAGGAACTCCAAGCAGGACAATAATTACACATGATTAAGTAAGAAAGTTCATCCAATCAATCATATAGACTCTAAGAGGACAAAAAGTATCCCATCGGGATGATCAGAAAATAGCATGATTGAACTACCATAAATTCTTCAACAAGAACACAACGAATTTCTATCTTTCACCATGTTGTTCACATATTAAGCAAACGACTATCAATGATAAATCTTTAATAAGATGAAGAATCCCTATACTTGCCTGAATAAATGACTCAAAGCTTGAAGAAGCCGCTAAGAATTCCCAAGTGATATGATTTGGTAACAGGGTCTGCAATAGCGCCAACCAATATCTCAACCACGGAAAACTCTTTTTGTAGACACCATCCAGATATTTTCAATCATGAATAGATAGATAGGACGAACTAAAGAATCTTCTAGGCCTGATTGGAGATGAAGTAATTAATATGAACATCTATAATCTTCGCCTCAAACACAGCTACCTCCAAAAAGTTTTCGAAGGAAAAAGACTTAGGACGAACTCTATGGAAATTGGAAAGAAAGACAGAATAACGTTCAGACCCAGATTCTGAGTTCAGAGATGGGAATTGATTAAGGGGAAGGAGGCTTATGAATATGGTGGTGAGATTCGAAAATAAAACTCAAAACAACTACATTAGGGCAATGCCAGAGTATTTGACTCCAGGAAGAAAAATAAAACCCGATGATTCTTTCTCTGAACGATAAAAAGAATGAATAACCCCCATTCCATCGTGAAAAGAATAATGTACATTTTTCTTCATCTCCAAGCCTATGAATCATTTCTTGGCAAACGCCCGCCCCTTCCTCTATCCATTCTTGGACGTTTCAAGAAGGAGGTGGCGCGAGAACAGGAATAACATTTCTCCTTAACCCCGAATTCCAATTAATTCATTTCTAATTAATACCATTCGATTTTATTTTTCCTTTTAATTGAAAGATTCACAAGTATCTTTATTATAAATTAAATATTTAGCATCCTTTAGCCAAAATATTCTAAAATTTGATTCACTCAGCATAAGAGTATGAAAACGATTATTATTTTACCACCAATTGAAATCTCTTATAAGGTGAAGATTGATATATATTTATATATAAATTTAATTGACTTATTTTATAAATAATTATATTAAATTATAAATGGCCAAGTTACGACTTTGAACTTGTCATACACCAACTCGAGGTAGACGATAAAATAGATCCATTGCTAACCATGTCCTCTCCCTGATGATATTTCCCTTTCTCTCATGACGTTTGCAATCCTGCATCCACTGATAAGGATTATGGTTAGATCATTAACAGCTAAATAATATGCATTGAAATTTATTCTCATGATCTCATTCAACTTCACGTGAACAATAAATTCGCTTGCAAAATAAAGAATTTGTTAACATTATAGTTACAATAAAAAGAACTATTGCATTCCCAATGTCATAGCCACATGAAAGCGGTCATTTGCAACTAACATTGCGTTCAAAATATATAACCAACATATGGTCTCAAAATAAGGGATGTGACATACACCTCCCCTTAAGAATCATCGTCCTCGATGTTGTTTATTCAAAGTCTTCAAATAAAACATAAACATAAATATAATGTTCTCAATTGCTCTTCAATAGATAAGGAAATTCTTAAAGGATTTCTTCATAATCCTTCTCGGTGGTGTTTATTTATCTTTTCTATTTGCTAATAGCTTTCACTAGTCTTTTTTGTTCAGTTTGATTTGTTTTCCATTTTAGATAACATTTCAGGTCTAATGATAATCCTACGTTCTAACTTACCCAGCTTATAGGAATTCAACATCTTTTCTGTCTATTGAATCGTCTTGATAGAAAAATTAAAAATGTGGTTATAACTACACCATAAAGATGAATACTCTTCCTAAGTATAGCAATCATTTACTTTTAACATAGATTGACCGTGAGAATTTCGCCAAAGGTTAACATCAACCTTCACTTTTCTAGCTGAAAGATTTTCGTCAAGCACCAATTTCATTTATCTAATGCATCGTTATAATAAAATATTAAACAACTACAAGAGAAAAGATCAAAATTTATTTCCAATCTAGTTGTCTTCCAAGACTCGGCTTGCCATTAAAGAGAGATGCCCCATTAGTTGCCATCTGATCTCTGGTGTGTGCCCCACTTAACCAGCTCTATCACACTCCTAAGGATATACTCCTACTAAGTATGACAACTCTGGTTGGCTGAGTATCTCACCATCCTGCTCGACTTGGAGAGACTAATCACTTGGGCTTACTGGACTACCTGTCCACTCACATACCATAACACAAGGTTTCCTCCTTTGTAAAGTTAAACATACAAGGTATATTTCTTATAATTTACTTCCTTATTGATTCCATCAAAGGCCCATCCAAGACATGATAGAGATTTGCATTTCATCAAACATAGAGAACAACCAAATTATTCGTGGGTAACCCCCACAATACTTAGCTTTATATCAAATTATAAACAGTCTTAATTTCAACAATAACCAAAAGAATGGACTTATTCTCATCATTTTGTCCAATTTTGACCAACTGGCCCTAAAATAACAATCTTCAAATTTTGATAGTTAAACCATTTTGAATTTGAATAAAACAATGACATTCCTTGCCAATATTTTTTTTTTTTTACCAAACTCCAAAGAAGTGCCATAATCTAGAAGAACATTCCTTATGCACTACATGACTTGACTAAGTTACTAATAAGGAAGTAGATTGTTGCACTGCTATCAGTCCTTCCATAAACTTGCAATAGGTTACAGACTGTGTCACCAACACATCAAACAATAAGTTCTTCAAAACTTCCATCCTTACTTATGCTTAATTACAACAATTGGTTTTCTCATGAATCTCGATGAACAAGTATTCCCTGGTTATATACCATTTTCTCCACATTCCATGACAATAGATCCCTACTTGAGAAAACAATTATACAATCACTAGCAACCAGTGTAAGAATAAGCATGAAAAGCTTTTCCAACTAAGAGTGAGCTCTGAACAACTATCTGACCAAAGTACTGTACTGTGAAACATATGAGGGAACCAATGTATTATATTCATTTCCACGGTATGCATGTTCCTATTCATAACATGTGTTACAAATACCTGCTAATAATCATCGGTGGCTTAACTAAACTAAGAAACCAATCAAATATCATTTGTATCAAGTTTCCACCAATTAAAGAATACCATATACCAGTGGCTTTGTATGTCCTTTTGTTGCCATCACTAAGATTACTACTAGCAAAAATGCTATAGTTAAGACATCGGAGTCATCATGCCATTGTCAGGTGTTGTCAAGAAGATCTATAATAACCTTGTAGAAAAACAAGCTTTGTGTCATGTTTTGAACTGCAACACTCTCATTCTTATTGACTCATAACATTGATCTTCTATCTCTTGTCATGTTTTGAACTGCAACACTCTCATTCTTATTGACTCATAAACTTGGTGTATCAAACAGAAATGTTTCTGTGAATTTGCACATCCACTCAGTTGTCTGCTTAACCGTTCCTTCACCATTGTATCATTCATGAGCTGAATTTTGAACAATAAACCTATGTGACAAGAGGTCAATGATGTTTTCGCACAATAAAATTTTACCATTTTACTTTGTGTCTTCAAGAGATGATCTTGCTGATACTCACCATCACCTTACTCATGTTGTTGTTGTCTTCATTAGCTCTGTCCACAAGGTAATATCTCTGTAGTGCCAATTATAGGAACCTGCCCAAGAGTTCTACTAATGATACTTATCCAAGATTGTATGAATATATCTGCACAATCACTGCTAAGAGGAGGAAACAATTTCATCTAAAGTTCTTGGAAAAATAAATATATGAGATAACTATAATGCACCATACAAGTCAATAATTCCTGAGGTACCATAAAAATCAAAATTATTTCTTGTTGATTGTCATGTAAATATGTTTTGAGACCTGATCAAAAGGTTCATACATAATTCATTAAGGAACACAGTGAATGCTCTGTTTTTCATATAGTCAATATTCTTCTAACAAGTATTTGTCATTCCAATAACATTGCAGACCATGCATGTCGCTAACAAACTTGTCACCTTAAGTTATCCATCATCTTGTCATATTATATCAGCATTTCATGCTGCTCATGACAACAACTTCTTGTCATAACAAAACAAATCCTACAACTCTTGATTCATCGGTCTGATGAAAAAGTGATATCCTCAAACATCTTAATTTGTGATCTTACAATATTATCAATATGAGGTAACTCCTCTTCCATAAAGTAATTAAAAATCCATTCAGTTACCGACTCATTCCTCTAGACTCCACAAAGGGATTAAAAGATAAAACACTAATTTGCTTCCCCTTTTCTCAAGCTATTTTTCATGCAACAACATGTTGTCCTTGACTATATTTTTTTTTTGCCATCTTGATCCTTTATTTCCACTTGGCTCTTTCTAAACCAACTAGAAGTTAGACCAGAGTTCATCTTATCTATGAGTCTTGATGTAATGTCAAGGATTTTCAACACTCAGATGCCCCTGCGGCTGGTTGATTGCTTCTGGATCTTCCCATCTGTAAGTCCACAATTTCAAAGCAAGCTATTGTTTAGGTGTTGATCACAATCTTGGCACCCAAGGCATACCTTGCCTTAACTTAGATAGAACGGTTTCATGATTACTTAATAACTCAAATTACTTCTAAGAGCATTTAACGGTTACAAGCAAAGTTGTTACAAAAATTATTATCACTTCCTATGACAGATTCAATTCCAAGGGTTACAAAAAGGATTTTACTCCCAAGATTTGTTTACAGAGTTGGCCATCACTTCCTGTGATAGACTCAATTACATATTTGTTCACAACAACTATCACTTCCTGTGATAGATCCAATGTAAGGATGTTTACAAAAATAACTATCACTTCTTGTGATAGATTTTTAATACAAAATAACTACCACTTCCTGTGATAGATTCAATGCAAAAGAGTTTACCAGGTTTCCAATGTTGGTTTCAGTTTCTTGAATTCCATGATGAGCCCCGAGGTTCAGTGTCAAACCCAGTAGCTCTGATACCGTATGTAACAACCTTTCTAGACTATAGTTTAAAATTTTCAACTGACAACTAACTTTCAGCTGAACTGCATCTAACTTGTTTTCGGAACTAGGGTTTCCAATTGCTCATCTAATTCAAACATGCAACTATCTTTTAAATTATTCAATTTCAGCTCACATGTATCATTCAACAGTTTTCCACCAACTGTTCATGGCAGATCAATTAACTAAATAACTGCCAAACTAGGGTTTTCCCAAAATAAAGATAACCACTCTAAAAGAGATTAATTACTAGGGCACCATTAACTAATTCGCATCTTTCTCCTACTTATAAAAACTAGGGCTTCATTTGCAGCTAAAAGAGAATTCGATTCAGATGTCATTACATTATACACTTCATCAACTAACTTTTAATTTCATTCTCAGCTGAAAAGAAACTATTAACTATAAACATCTAACAGGAAATTGCAGAAGAATAATAATTACTTCTCTTGCTTCTAGAAGATAACGAATAATTACTATAGCTATGAAACAACATAATAGTTGAATAAATTCAAGTAACTATCTTACTAAGTATTTGAGAATCTTATAATGTTCATTAACATAATGATTAGCATTCATGGCATAGATGAAATAGAAATTCAATCACCATTGCATGTACCTCGAATTACGAGAGAGGAAGAAATCCATTTGACTTCATCTCCATACTATCATACTTGGAAATCTTTATCGAGGAAAAGAGAATTATCATCAGGGGCTTTACCGCCCAACCAAGACCTACTAGTCTCCCGAGTTTCTTCAACTGAAGAACCCGCCCTTCATGAGGGTAATCAACATGGATCAATTTATGATCATGCCTTTGAGCCTGGTGTCAAGGACCTATACCTCTTGATGGACCTTACTAAGGGTTCCTCCCAACTAGAAAGGCCACTCTGATCAGTGATATATCTGGAACTTGATAGCTAATAGATGCAAATTCTAGCATCATACCTTGGTCAAGGATTTTTATTATTACTGGCACTCCTGTGCCGATGTCTCTGGCACTCCTGTACCGACATCTCTGGCACTACTGTGCCGTCAACACTCTCACCCTTGCTCGGCATGAAAAATTCTCAGATCAAGTTTTAATTTACCATATCTAGTTCGGTTATCATTCTTCTCTTAGTTTGAGGTTAAGTCTTAACCTTAAGGTTTATCATTACTAGAACTTGGTTTGGATTCACATCTTGTTTAAGGATTATGCTATTATCCTTTTTAGAAGGAGAGGAATTCATCTCATGACTTATCTCATCTAGGAATAATAATCTGCTATTCTCAAACTTATGAGAAGAAATTAAGGAGTCTTATACGACAATAAGGAATTAATGTTTTGTCTTACAATACTTTGAATTCAAATCTTTCTTCCAAAATCCTAGTGCATCAAATAATATTAAGAATATTAGAGAATCTTGGCTTGATGTTAAATCACATCTTATAGACCATTCGGTATACTTAACACATAAAGAAAAGGAGATGAGACTTTTCCTTCAAGAAGGTTTCTTCAAGTTAATGGGCTCAAAAAGAAAAGGAGAGATAGAGTTCGATTTAGATTTCCAAAATGGAAAGAAAATGACTTATGGCCAGATCATGAGTTGATGAGACTCCAGAGAGAAAAAGCATTCACAGGCTCCAACTTAGGAACTCCAAGCAGGATAATAATTACATATGATTAAGTAAGAAAGTTCATCCAATCAATCATATAGACTCTAAGAGGACAAAAAGTATCCCATCGGGATGATCAGAAAATAACATGATTGGACTACCATAAATTCTTCAACAAGAACACAACGGATTTCTATCTTTCACCATGTTGTTCACATATTAAGCAAAGGACTATCAATGATAAATCTTTAATAAGATGAAGAATCCCTATACGTGCCTGAATAAATGACTTGAAGCTTGAAGAAGCCGCTAAGAATTCCCAAGTGATATGATTTGGTAACAGGGTCTACAATAGCGCCAACCAATATCTCAACCATGGAAAACTCTTTTTGTAGACACCCTCCAGATATTTTCAATCATGAATAGATAGATAGGACGAACTAAAGAATCTTCTAGGCCTGATTGGAGATGAAGTAATTGATATGAACATCTATAATCTTTTCCTCAAACACAGCTACCTCCAAAAAAATTTCGAAGGAAAAAGACTTAGGACGAACTCTATGGAAATTGGAAAGAAAGATAGAATAACGTTCAGACCCAGATTCTGAGTTCAGAGACGGGAATTGATTAAGGGGAAGGAGGCTTATGAATACGGTGGTGAGATTTGAAAGTAAAACTCAATACAACTGCATCAGGGCAACGCCAGAGTATTCGACTCCGGGAATAAAAATAAAACCCGATGATTCTTTCTCTGAACGATAAAAAGAATGAATAACCCCCATTCCATCGTGAAAAGAATAATTTACATTTTTCCGCATCTCCAAGCCTATGAATCGTTTCTTGGCCAACGCCCGCCCCTTCCTCTATCCATTCTTGGACGTTTCAAGAAGGAGGTGGCGCGAGAACAGGAATAACATTTCTCCTTAACCCCGAATTCCAATTAATTCATTTCTAATTAATACCATTCGATTTTATTTTTCCTTTTAATTGAAAGATTCACAAGTATCTTTATTATAAATTAAATATTTAGCATCCTTTAGCCAAAATATTCTAAAATTTGATTCACTCAGCATAAGAGTATGAAAACGATTATTATTTTACCACCAATTGAAATCTCTTATAAGGTGAAGATTGATATATATTTATATATAAATTTAATTGACTTATTTTATAAATAATTATATTAAATTATAAATGGCCAAGTTACGACTTTGAACTTGTCATACACCAACTCGAGGTAGACGATAAAATAGATCCATTGCTAACCATGTCCTCTCCCTAATGATATTTCCCTTTCTCTCATGACATTTGCAATCATGCATCCACTGATAAGGATTATGGTTAGATCATTAACGGCTAAATAATATTCATTGAAATTTATTGTCATGATCTCATTCAACTTCACGTGAACAATAAATTCGCTTGCAAAATAAAGAGTTTGTTAACATTACAGTTACGATAAAAAGAACAACTATTGCATTCCCAATGTCATAGCCACATGAAAGCAGTTATTTGCAACTAACATTGTGTTCGAAATATATAACCAACATATGGTCTCAAAATAAGGGATGTGACAAGTTTTTCTTCCCACATACCAAGAAATCTACTAGAACTTACAAATAATGGGCACTAATTGGCCCATCACATCCCTCACTGTGTAGGAAAACAAATAACATAATTATAATTAAAATCTATCAAAGGTGTAGAGGGAGGGTCAAATTCCACACTAGGAGGGAGTATGGCACCCCTCTATAGCTTTTAATTCAAGGAAAATTAGGAAATGGCGGTTGCATGGGCGTCCTGAAAAAGGTTATGGACATCCATCCAAGCATAGAGGTTAGAGGGATTTCGTAAAAAAATGGGAGGCATCTAATAGAAGGAAAAAATGTATAGGAGTGAATTTGCAGCCCCCTTGCAAATTTCCCTTTTACATCCTTCACCTTAGAAAAATCAAATCTAAACATCTAATTCCACATCACCCATCCGAGCTCCATCCACCTGGCACTTTTTTTAGTGTCGGAGGAATTTTTTTCAAGGACGCGCGCACGCCATGGGGACATCTGTGTGGTGTTGTTCTCTTGACAAAATTCATGCCTTTGGAATCCGTAGAGGCATTATGTTCGTCATTGTGGCTGAAGTGTAACACCTTTGCGCCTTCTTGCTGACCTTTGAATGACTCTTTCCCTCCCAAACTCATCTTCAAATGTTCTTCATTCTCATTTCATCTTCACATTCTTGACATTTTGGAATAGCTTCTTGATAATTCTCACACTCCCGAGCTGCTTGTTGCACTATTGGCTTCACCATTCCAACATCACAACATTCTTCACATCTACCATAGAAGTTACAACTTGGTGTCTTGTGAGAATCCCTTCAGCATCACTGTGGTCACATCAACTTTGCCATGGTTATAAACTTTCATTCATCTCTCATTGGCCTTGAGTGCCTTTGGTCGAGGGTGGTAACATTTTTCTTACTATTACATTGTTGTTAGATTTGAGTAGCATAGTGTTTCTCATAGTTCTTGGTATTTTCCTTTCCAGCATAGTTTCTTTTTCACTTTTCTATCTCTATATCTATCTTGTTGTATATGGAGGTGGGAACACCAAAGTGGGGGTTTGACTATGGCAAGCCCCAAAACAACCCCAACATTTTTCCCTTCTTGGTTGTGTGTAGGTACCTATTCGTGTGGAGCTTGCTAGCGAACTATATTTTCATGAGTTGAATCCTCACCACCTTTGTTCTTATCATTTTCTTATCATCTCTCTTGTTATTTCAATCATTATGTTACTTATTGTTTTGGTCATCATTTTAAACCTCAACCGCTAAGATTTCAGTAAGTTTTTTGATACTTGTGACTGTCCTTTTCCACTTTTTGTCCATACAAACGCCAGCACACCTGTAAGAAGCTAGTGTCTCACGTTGTTGTCCTTGATCTATGCTACTATCCTCTAGCAAAGAGTTGTCTAAGGTACAGTCTGAATTCTAGGAACCTGCTCATTTAGTCCAAACTTAACTTTTGGATTAACAGAGTGAGAAGCACTAAGAGTGCTCTTTGTTCTCTATCCCTAGCATCAAACACTTGTCCAACTTGAGGTATATTGGGGCAGCCTTTAGCTCTCAGTTGTCCAAGACCTAGAGCCGCTAAATGGTCAATCCCCCTCCTCTACATTTTGGTGAACCTAACGTTAACCATTTTGGTTTCGTTCGATAGTGTTGAAAGACCCTTTCCTCGTATCCTAGGAGTGTTGTTGGTGTGAGTGTTGTGAGGCACCTATCCTTGTAACCCAACCTACGATCCCTAGTGGCATAGCTGAAAGGTTCCCTAAGTATTGTGAAATGATACCTCGAGTGGGTCATTGTCTAATTATGAAACCCTTGGGGGCTCCTACAAAGGTTTTGTTTAGTGTACATAGAGATGGCTTCCCTTTTACATCTACCCATCCCATCTGCACAACCTACAAGTGGATCTCCTACCATAACATTCACCTCATAGGATTTTTTAATGAATCATAACAAAGAACCATCTCCCTTATACATCCCCACATGTATCAATGGGAATACCATAACAGGTGTTCTTGTTGACCCTACATGTCGGGTGAATGTCATTACTGAGAAGATCACGCTGATTAAATTTTTACATAAGGATGCGTATGAGGAGTCCAAAAGCACTATATGTACACACAATGGGCTTTACATTCCTCCCATCGGTTGCATCACCTTGTCAATCTTAGTTGGGCCTAGATCTATAAATGCACTCTTTGATATCACCCTAGGGTCTGAACTATTCTAGGTGAAACTAGGTATCCCTTGGTTAGTTGCTATGAATGTTGTTTCCTTAGTAGTTCATAAGTGCTTGAAGTTTTCCCATGAGGGTTCGGTGCAAGTAGTCCACAACACCAGTTATAACTAATTATTGTGTGTGGGGGCTACTCACTAGATCACTTTTGGCCTACCCTTGTTGGTCCACTTCCTCCTAGAGTGGACCTCTTGTACCAAACTTTTGTGAAGTACAAGAGTGGGGGCATAACACTTAAGGTGAGATACCCTCCTTCTCCTTATTCCTTTACACATAGAGCTTGCATGAAGGTGAAACATGAGGCTACCTTGGCTCATAAAAAGGAAGAGGAGAAGTCTACTCAGGGGTCATCCTCTTCCGCTATCCCATTTGTCACTTCCTCTCACATTGTTGTGGTGCCACCGACTTCCACTCCTAGGAATTTGCTGGAGAGTCTAATGGTGCCAACTTGTCAAAATCCCAAGCATCCAACATTTGAACTTCCTATCTTACCCATGGTGCCTCAACCCATTTTGTATGGTAAGGGGAAGGGTCCCCATGGGGTGTCTTTGATGTCTCATCCTCCATAGCCTCCTACTACTCCTACCTCTAAGGTAGTGAATGGGAAGAGGCCCTCTACTGATGTGCTCGAGCCTGCTACCCCACTGTTGTTCCATCATCCTCACCGTCTCTTCCTCCTATTCCCATCCAGGAGTCCCTCCCTCCACCGAAAATAGTTGTAATGGATACTTAGATGGATGAACAAGAGTCTTTTGTCCCTTCTCAGGCTGCAACCTCTAGCTCTCAGAGTCATAGAAATCACCTTGCATGTGAACGTAAGTGTCGGAGGAAGGCTCTGGCTGATGAGCAGGCCACCTTGCAGAAGAAGGAAGAGGAATCAACAGCTCCTACTTTGACATCTTCTATTGTGTCCTCCTCTTTCATCCTCTCTACTTTAGTTCCCTCAACCTTGGTTTAGCTTCTGGCTCCCCCCACAAGCATGAATGATCCTCACTCAAAGAGGGTGTAGGTATTCATTGCTCCTTCAGTTGAGCCTCTCCTTTTGATGTCCCTTCTGGACATGCCATTGTTATTGAAACCCATGGACATGTCGAATACCTTGGTGGTGTTTGCCATGATTTTCTCCTCTTCCTCCATGCCCTTTGCTTCATCTATGGGGATTTCACATCCTTTGATGAAGTGAAAGATGGAGGATGACCCCATTTGTAATGGGGATTGGAAGAAGGGCTTTCTTTCTTCAGAGGGTGGTTTTGTGTTGGCTTGTGTTGTCCTAGTGATGGAGGAAGCCCCAACATCCCCAAAGTTTTTCATTGCTCCCAAGTCATTCATTAAGTCTACCAGTGGATCTTGGGTGTCGCCTCCCTCGCTCGTTGAGTTAACACATGGCACTCTGGTGAAGTGCATGTTTAACTCTATGGACGAGGTCTCTGCCCTATCAACAATTTTCACAAGATCATTGACATTCACCCCACAGGAAATGAGTGAAGAAGACCTCGAGGGGCCTTATTCCTTGGCTCTTGTTGCGGGAGGGTCAAAGGGTACCCCCTTGATATTCCGCCCTTGCAAGCTCGTCTTCCCTCCCCTTACAATGATCTAGATTGGCAGAACGGCGACCTCTTGGTTAATGAAGACTAGGGGGGCACCTCTTCTTTATCTATAGATTAGATTGTGTGTCTGTTTGTGTTCCCCTGTACTTGTTTTATATGTTCCTAGATGACCCTTGTCACCCTTCTAGGTGCTTGGATACAACAGTGTTTTTGTGTCATAAAAATCCTTCTATTTGACACATCATTCTTCTCTTTGTCATGTATTGATTTTCAACAATTAGGGACGATGCAAAGTGTTGGGGGAATTTAGGCCTCCTTTCCATGTTGACCCAAGTTTTTTTATTTTCATTTTGTCTTCATATGCCTTCTTCACATGGTCTAATATAGTAGGGGATTGATGACAGTTCATTTATATATATTATTATACTTATCTATCTATATTTATGAGTAGCTCTAACCTCCAAATATCAGATCACCCCTGTTTCTTGTCTGTTATGTTAAATTGTCTTTTCTTTCTTTGCATCTTTCTCTCCTCTTTGCTTGTGTTGTGATGTTGTGGTGCTCATGTGTTGTCCCTCGTGTATGCAGCAAATTTACCATGGTTATTGTGATAGGGTGAATTTAGGTGCTAGAAAATGAGCAACAAACAAGAGAGTGCAAAATAACACTAAAAACAACCTACACCTCAAGATTAGCCTAGTTGGATTCAACACAATATAAAACAACAAATGAAACCTTTTACCTTGTGTCGAATCAATCCTTTGGTTGGCCCTTCGATCTTCGATGTTGTATGCTCCTTGGATGGCAAGAGATGCAAGGTAGATGCTGATGTGAAGATGGATGTAAGTGGGTGCAAGCATGAAAATGGCTAAATATGGATTCTAGGAAAAACTTGCAAGAGTTTGGCTACAATGCATGATCTCTCCTAAAATGAGAGAAAAGAGGGGGTATTTATAGAGATTTTGGAAATCTCTAGGGAAATGGATGGTCAAGATTGAGCCACCAAGATCAAGATGTAGGGCTAAGGTGAGTTGAGAACTCACAAGCCCTCACATCTTGACATGTGGCATGTGAAGCGGCTCAAAAAGGTGATGTGTACATGAGGTGGAAGGATAGTACATGACATGGAGAGGGTACATAGGACCTTGGGATTGGGACAAGATCTCCTTATAAAGGAGGTACTTGTCCCCATGTGGGTGAGAGGACATGTGGGGAATTAAAAATTCCTCAAATATCCTCATGGGGATGAGAGAAGGAATTTAAAATTCTTTTAAATGCATTGGAGGATTAAATGTGAATTAAAAATTCACATGGGGAATGGAGATGCCTTGTTCAAAAAGAGAAAGCTTTTAATGAAGTTGACTAAGGACACATTTCATAAATGATATGGGGATTAGAGATGACCTAATTAGGTGATTAAGGTTGTGCAAGTACTTGATTAGACTAATTAATGACATGTTAGAAGAGGGTTAGATTTCACATGTGACTTGATGTGACAAGTCAAAGATCAAATGGGAAAGAGAAAAAGGAATTTAATATTCCTTGGAAGGATAAAAGGAATTAAAAATTCTTTAAGAGGTCGATTAGGCTATTTAATGAAAGATTAGAGGAGGGTTAGGTGGCTAAGAGAGATTAGAGGCCAACTTGCAAAAGTTGGAGGATGTGACACATCTTAATCAAGGATTAGGCATGTGCACACCCCTAATGATGATATTAGAAGATGGATTAGGATTACATAAAAATGATGGATGATGTGACATATGAGGAATTAAATAAATATTATATTTATTTAATTCATTTGATGAAAAGGAGGAAGGTATGGAGATAAGGTATTTATTTATTAATTAAATACCTTAGGGATTTGGCGGAATTAAGGATATTAATTAAATAATAGCGATATTACTTAATTAATGCAAATAAGGGATGCTTAGACGGAAGGGGATAAATTTGGATAAATTAAGTGTCCAAATTTAGGTGTCTACATTTTTCCCCTCTTTGAGATGGTGTTACGAAGTAGCATCATTTCAAAGAATATTAAAACATAGAATCTAGAAGAAGATGGTTAGATTGGGAAAGATGCCCCAGTCATTCAAAGGAGTGACTAGGAAGGGAAAAAGAAAATGATGAAAAATTAGGGATGAAGGATGACCCCTCAAGAGGACATGCGGGTTCGTTCAAGAGAACACGGGTGTGCTCTCGAAATGGATGAGATGATGTAAGGGGAGATCAAGAAGATGATGCAAAGTGATGGGTAAGAAAGGATGAAAAGGCAACAAGAGATTGGGAGGGGAGCATGATGAAGGATGAATAGATGGGGGGGATTTTGAGAATGAGAGAATGGAGATGAAATGCAATCCAAATGCAATTTGCCATTTTTAGGAGCACTGATTTTTGCTATAGCAAAAGACATGATACGCCAAGGTATAAAGGACCAAGGTAGATTGTGTCTAATGCATAAAACAAATACAACAAACAAGAAGGCTATCCCAACACCCCAAAGTCGTGATGACCTTGGTCAGGCCAGGTATTGGAATAACCACAAGCACACAAGGATGCCCTAGCGTAACACAAGACCTTAAAGATCTTGGTGGGTACTAGGTGGGACAACCGAGAAGACAACAACAACAAAAAAGATCAAAATACGCCCCTATGTTGACTAGTCAAAGCACACCATGATATGATGGATCAAGGAAACTATGACAAGTGATGATAGGGAGCTGAAATGATAAACAAAAGCCAAAAGCATTAAAAGATTGCAATCAATTTCAAATGTCCTTTGCCATAGGATCACGGGGATGGATGGGATTGATGAGGTATGTTAGGAAGGATGCATCCTGTTGAGACCGATGATGGATACTAACTAAAACATTTGTATGATTGAGGATATTCAAAACTGATTGGATCTGCTGATACAAGTGGATCTCGTTTGTTAAGAACCAGCTAGATAAGTGCATAACTTGATGATGCGACACAAAAGACATGACACAAGATAGGAGACTTCGATGGATGATAAAGACGGGACAAACAATAGGAACAAGAGATGAAGATTAATGATAGATGATAAAGGATCAAAAAGATAGTAGAAAGACCGATGATGGAACCCCGGGGTGGATCAAATGATTGACCTTGCCTATGTGAAAGCGCAGGGGCAACGTAGTTCGACAAAAGGCTGACAACAGACCATGATGGAGACTTTGATGGATGATGAAGATAGGATGGAGAAAAAGAGAAAATTGGACAATATAGATCGATGATGGATGGAACCCCGGGGGCGGATCAAATGATCGACCTTGCCTACGTGAAAGTGCAAGGGCAACGTAGTTCGACGAAAGACCAGCGATAGAAAATGGATGAAGGATGATGAGATAACCCCAGATAAGGGGATAAGATGATTGGACTAACACAATGGGACAAGATAGACCTGTTATATTGGATCATATGATGGTGATCACAAAGCTCAAGGATGGGATAGTTATCCAAATAATCAAAATATGAATTGGGAGGATGATATGACAAAGAGAGGAGGGATGAAAAAGGAGAGGAGATTGAAAAGATGGCGCAAAATAACCGGAAGTGATGATGACGAGGTAGATGGCATTGGATTGCATGGGGAGTAGCCTATAGCTAGATACCAATGACAAGGGATTATGAGATGGGATGAGGAGAGAGGATGGGGGGAGGAAAAGGATTATTTGGATGGATTGGATAGAGGGATAAGGATGGGGAGATGGATATAATGATAAGGAGATGAAGATAGGAAATGAAAGGGATTGCTCTGATGGAATGAATGATGTCTCCAAGGACTATATCACAAAGGAAGATAAATGCCCCCACTCTAGATATGTTATGTGCGAGGAAGCATGAAGGATGCAATAGAGAAGGATAGGAAAATAAAGGAGTGAGATGGATGAAGATATGATGCATGGATAAGGAAGGGAGATTGAATGTAGCATGATGGGTGGATAAGGAAGGTAGACGAGTGCGAATGAGGATTAGGATAGTGTGTGATGAGGGGAGTGTATGCTAAGAGGTGTCCAAAGCATGCTTATATGTTTGCCCCTACTATTATGAAGATCACAAGGAGGATGGAAGATTTGGGATAAATGAGATATGCCAAGCAAGATGTGTAAGATAGGTAGGATGGAGGGGATGAATGAAAAGGATGTATAGCATGAATACAGGTGCATAGCAGGAAGCATAGCGGATGGAGGGAATGCATATTAGGAAGCTGCCCCCATGTGCAGATGGGAATTTATGCATGATGCTTGTTTACCAGGTTTTCATCATAGTACCTATCCAAGGCGCTTGTTTGCCAAGTTTTCACCATTGGACAGATTATTTCTCTTTACTATTTTATTTTTTTATTTTTCTATTTTTTTTTGGATTTTTTGACTTTTTTGGATTTTTTTTTAATTTTTTGGATTTTTTGGCTCTTTGGATAGCATGCGGAAAGAGATGGATAAGGATAGGGAGGCGAATAAGTGGATTTAGAAGACATACGATAAGGATATGGATGAAGGACTCAAGCATCAAGTTCCATATGGGGTATTAAGAGCTCATGTTCGAACCGATTGTTAGATGTTGGTACAACCTTATTAGGAGAAATGGATTATGCAAAAGGATGAATTAGAGGGATTTGACGGGGGAGATATGTGGGGTAATGAATGGGATGCTGCAAAGGGTATGAATAGAATGATGGGGTGGATGTGTGATGGGGTGGTGAGTTCAGGACCAACATTGGCACATATGGTGATGGATGTGAAAAGATAAGAGGATTAATGGATGGAGAATGTGGGGATAATGGAGGAGATGGAATAGTGAATTTCGGGACATAGGGACCCAAAACAGACTTAGGAGATGAAAGGGGGGTATGATTAGCTTTTGGATTAGAAAATTTGGATGTCCTTACAGATTTTTCATTTGATGGCATTGCATCTTTTTTCTTTGGGATCCACATGGTTTTGATTTTTGCTTTAGTGGGCATTTGTGGTCGATGGGTTTGATTTGGATTGTGGATTTGATTTTTATTTTCTTCAACATGTCGTTTAGAGGGGACATGGGGAGCTTTAGATTCATGTGGATGTTTGGATTTATGTAGTTTTTCTTTAGCATCCAAAGTTCTTTTATTAGCAATGGGATGGGTGTGAGGAGATGGATGATGTGGAGCAATGGAGGTAGGAGTATGGGGATTACGTGTAGATGGAGGATGGTTAGGTATGTACCTTTCTTGATCCTGATTATGGGATATGCGAGAGGGATTTTTATGATGGATGACATGGATAGGTGTTGGATGGATGAACGAATGAGATGGAGGAGGTGATCTTGGATATACGGACCCAAAATGGATACAAAGGACAGGAGATGGTGGATGGAGGGATGTAAGGACCCAAAATGGATGGAGTAGATGAAGGAGGAATATGGATGGTTGTTTTGAGGTGATATGATGAAGGAGGAGGGATGGAAGCATATGATTTGGTGGAGTGATCGGAAGAGCGGATATTTCTTTTAAAAAAGGCTCGTTGAGGATGTCCAGAGGTTGTACCAACATCTTTAGATTGTGAGTCTTGGGAAATAGGTCCAAGACCTTGCATGTAGATTTTTTCTTTGACTTGGATGGGCTCTAAAATACCTTGCTCATGTAGGCCTAGACCTTTTCCTTGATAGTTCATTTTCTTGAGCATGCGATCCATGATAGGATTTGTGTTATTTTGAAAACATGATGCGAGTCCATTATTAGGTGGAGGATGATGGGTAGTATATACGTTGTGTTTTTCTTCTACAAGGAGGCCACCATGGAAGAATGTGAGAGTACCAAGGGGATATGCAAGTGGTGTGGGGATAGAAGATTTAGGCGATGATGGAGGATCATGAGAGGGAGATGATGGGATAGCAACATTTGGATGGGTAGTATCAGGAGAGGGATTAGGGGATATGATAGGATCTGGATTTATCGTAGCGGTCTCATATGATGGAGATGGAGATGGAGTGATGGGATCTTGAATGACAAGGGGATCATGGAATGGAATGGATGGGGGACTGTGATCTTGAGGTGGATTAGATGGGATGGTAGGATCTTGATTTGGAGAAGGGGATATATCGGAATGCTTCAGATCAGGCTCTTGGCATGACTCATCATGTGCGAGAGGCATGATAACAGAGTCTAGGTGGGACTCTTAAAGTGGGGAAGATGGAGGGATGGAGGATTCAAAACATTCATGGGAATGGACTTTAGTGACACTAGAAGTGGAAGAGGTGGATTGGATTTGGATGTCATCGATGGGTTTGACGACTCTTGGAGTAGGAAGTGGGTGTTCAATGGATTCAGTAGATGTGATGGTAGGAGATGGGGGCTTAGTGGATTCAGAGGATGTGATGGTTTCAACGGTTTGAGTGGTGCTAGGGGTGGTATCATCAATGATAGGTGTGAACTGGCAAGAAGTCTCATCACTAGTGACTGTGGATGATGGGTTGGGATGGCATGATTCCAAAACTTCAAGGTGTGGAGTGGGAGATGTCTTCTTTGTTATAAGTCCTTAGAGAACTTCTGAAATGAGAGACTTGTATACTCTAGGCTGAGATGGTGTGGTAGGAGTGGATGAGGGATTATGGATTAGTGGGGGATTAGGACTAGGGATTGATGGACAAGGATTAGATGGGAGAATGGGATTGGATGTAGGATTGGGAATAGATGGGGGATTATGATTGGATGAAGGATTAAGATAGGGGTATTGGAATGGTGAATTAGGACACGAGGATGTGGGTGGTGGATCATAGTAAGGGTATTGGGATGGTGGATTAGGATGGGAAGATTGAGGTGGCGGATTGAGATAGGTTGGTTTGGATGTTTGATTAGGATAGGAAGGTGTGAACATAGGATTAGGGTGAGTAGATTGGCATGGAATTTTAGGGTAGTGGGTATATATGGATGAAGGATTGAGATAGGAGGATGTGGATAGGGGATTAGGAGAGGGGTATTGTGATGGTAGACTAGGATAAGAGGATATAGGTATTGGATAAGAGGATGATGTAGATGAAGAATATGATGGATATGATGGGTATCCCTCATCAAAGGTAACATAAGGAGCATGATTAGGCATGGATGAAGACATAATGGGGATAACTCAAAGGGGTGATTGGATTTTGGAAAGCGGATGGAGAAAACTTACTAGCAATGATAGTTTCAAGGGGATCTATGTCACATTCTTCTTGATCGACAAGACTTTCATTATTGTTGTCGACATAATTAGGGTTTCCCTTGACCACTACTGATGGAGGATAAGGATTCATGATGGTGAAAGGATAAAGAGGATGGATAAAAATTTTGGATGGGAATGGACTAAAGCTCAATTCAAGATTTAGGGTAAGCTCATATCAGGATTGGATTAAAGCTCAGATTAAGATGATTGGATGATGGGATTGATTCTAAGGATTGGATTTGATTATCAAAGGATGATTACGACACTGAATCTACTTTGAGAGGGAAGTAGATTGATTGGGTCAAAGGTGATTGGATAAAGATGCGATTGGATTGGATTGGATTGGATTGATCGATTGATTGATAAGATTGACTGAAGGATCAGATAGGATGATGAGAGAGAATGTAAACCCTGTTCAAAGATTATCCTAGGTGACTTAGGATGCTGATTGATCAGATTAAAGGATAAATGTATGATTGTGGCACCGAATCCACTTTGAGATTGAAAATGGATTGATTGGGCTGACGATGATGATTAACTTAGGATGGATGACAATCCTAAGAGGATGTTGATGATGATGATTAGATCAGATACTTTGGTCAATTTGGATAATAACCTAAGACGAATTTTAGAGGATTTGGATGGGGAAAATGATTATTTGATTGGAGAAATGGATGATAGAAATGGATGAACGAATACTCAAAATGAGTAAATGATTGACCAGAATGGATGAACGACTACTCAGAATGAGTAAATGACTACTCACAACAAATGAATGATTCTCAAAACGAGAAGATGAAGGTTTGGAATAGCTGAAAGATTACTCAGAATGAGTAAATGATTGATGGGATTGCTGAATGAGAGTTTAAAATGATAGGAAGGAGGTTTGAAACGTTTATTCGGAATGAGTAATTGGATGATAGGAATGATAGAATGAGAGTTCGAAATGATAAACGAAGGTACGAAATGGATGAATGTTTACTCGAAATGAGTAAACGGATCATCAGAATGATAGAACGAGAGTTCAGAATGATGAAAGGATGTGTTAAATGGATGAACATTTACTCAGAACGAGTAAACAGATGATCAAAATGATAGAACAAGAGTTCAAAATGATGAAGGGATATGTTAAATGGATGAACGTTTACTCAGAACAAGTAAACAGATGATCAGAATGATAGAAGGAGAGTTCAAAATGATGAAAGGATGTGTTAAATGGATGAACATTTACTCAGAATGAGTAAACAGATGATCGAAATGATAGAACAAGAGTTTAGAATAATGAAAGGATGTGTTAAATGGTGAATGTTTACTCAGAATGAGTAAACGGATGATCAAAATGATAGAACAATAGTTTGAAATGATGAAAGAATGTGTTAAATGGATGAACGTTTACTCGAAATGAGTAAACAACTACTCACAACGGATGAATGATTCTTGAAACGAGAAGATGAAGGTTTGGAATAGCTGAAAGATTACTTAGAATGAGTAAATGATTGATTGAGATTGTTGAAGAGGGAAGGTATGGCTCCAGAGGAGGGCATATATGGTTGTCTAGAGGGGATGCCCCGGTCTCACAAGGGAAGGTTTATGACGGAAGATTGAGAGAGAATGGTAGGGTATGCCCCCTCGAGGAGGTGGATGGGAAAGGAAAATGGGCCTCGGATAACTTCTCAAAAGTATGAAGTGGTATATGTCGTTGGAAAGAGCATGAAAAATCAAGAAGATTGACGCTTGAATGGAGGAAAAAAGTAAATGGTGTGCAAATGGTAGGGCATATATGACTTTCTATCAAAGCAAATCTAGTTGAGTAGAGGTCAGGGAAAATCTGGCTGAGTAGAGAGGTCAGGGAAAGTCCGCCCAAGGAGAAAAAGTTGGTCAAAAATGGCCAAAACAGGCTCCAAAAGGACTGGTTAGTAGGGCAAGTCCACCCAAGGAGAGGGAAATTCTGCCCAAGGAGCAAAAATTGGTCAAAAACGGTCAAAATAGGCTCCAAAAGGACTGGTTAATAGGTCAAGTCCCCCCTATAGAGGGAAAGTTCACCCAAGGAAAAAAAGTTGCTCAAAAGTATGAAGTGGTATATGTCGTTGGAAAGAGCACGAAAATTTGAGAAGATTGGCGCCTGAACGGAGGAAAACGGGTTTACAATGTGGAAATGGCGGGGCATATATGATTTTCTGTCAAGGAAAATCTGCCTGTCTGTTAGGTCAGGTCCGCCTGTTTGTTAGGTCAGGTCCACCTATGGAGAAGGTCAAGTCCACCCATGGAGAAGGTCAGGTCTGCCCAAGGAGAAAAAGTTGGTCAAAAATGGTCAAAACAAGCTCCAAAAGGACTGTTAATAGGGTAGGTCTGCCCCTGGATGAGGGAAAGTTCGCCCAAGGAGAAAAAGTTGGTCAAAAATGTCCAAAACAAGCTCCAAAAGGACTATTAATAGGGCAGGTCCACCCCTGGATGAGGGAAAGTCCTCCCAAGGAGAAAAAGTTGGTCAAAAATGGCCAAAACAAGCTCCAAAAGGACTGTTAATAGGGCAGGTCCGCCCCTGGATGAGGGAAAGTCTGCCCAAGGAGAAAAATTTTGGTCAAAATCCACCAAAATAGGCTCCAAAGGACTAGTTTTTAGGTCAGGTCCGCCCCTGGATGAGGGCAAGTCCACCCAAGGAGAAAAACTAATCAAATTAGGTCAAAATAGACTTCGAAAGGACTAGTTTGAAGGTCAAGTTTGCCCCTGGATGAGGGAAAGTCCTCCCAAGGAGCAAAAGTTGGTCAAAATCCACCAAAACAGGCTCCAAAGGACTGGTTTTTAGGCTAGGTATGCCCTTGGATGAGGGAAAGTCCACCTATCTGTTAGGTTTAACTTGAATTTTGACAAAAAAAAGACTAAGGCAAAGGACTGAAAACACAACAATCATAGAAGAAAAAGATTTTTCTAAATCAAACAATCATTGGTTTCACACAAGAAAGATAGTTCAGACAACACAAGCCTAAGTCTAGAAGGACAGGTGTGGTTGACAAAGTCCTCTAATCTAGGATGAACATGGTTACTAGGGAGTCCTTGATATACACCCGGTATGTGAGGCCCAAACCATGAACACCAACCCATTACAAGCGTGAGTCGGGAACCTAAAAAGGATCACACCAACTCTTCACATCATCTCAATGCTTCACCAATTACAACATGGTTGGATTGAGGAACAGTTTTTGCTCTCCCCCCTTTATATATCCTGTTGGTACGCGTGGTTGGAATCATCCCTTGGGGTGATGAAATCCCCAAGCAGGTCCCACTAAGAAAAATAAAATGGGTAGACTCAAAGGATGTGGTAAGCTACGATTTCTCATCACCCAATATTTTCAAATGGTGCAAGGGGATTGGATACGTCAAATAGCTCACCCAAAAACACAGCATATAAGGTTGATTGACACCTCTTAATTAAACTATGTTCCTAATTAGGGGTTAAGATCCCTTAAAATAGCCAAAAAATTGCTTACAAATTGAAATTTTACCTTTTGAAAAAAGTTGTCTGGGGAAAATCTGGGTGTTTAGGGAAAATCTGGTTGTCTGTTAGGTTAGGTCCACCTATCTGTTAGGTCAAGTTAGGTCTACTTGTCTGTTAGGTCAGGTCCGCCCCTCCGTGTAATTTTTTCCAAAAAATAATTTATGCAGTCTGGGGAGGGTAGGTCCGCCCCTAGGAAAGGTCAGGTCTGCCTGTGGAGGGCGAGTCCGCATGTCTATTAGGTCAGGTCCACCCCTATAGGTCACGTCTGCCCCAGGAAGGTCAAATCCACCCCTGTGATAGGTTGGGTCCGCCCCTCTGTAACATGTACCTGCAAAAGGTCAAAAAATAGAAAATGTGAAAGTAAGGGACCCATTTGTGGGTCCCACCGGGCGTGCTAGAAATGTGATAGGGTGAATTTAGGTGCTAGAAAATGAGCAACAAATAAGAGAGTGCAAAATAACACTAAAAACAACCTACAACTCAAAATTAGCCAAGCTGGATTCAACACAATATAAAACAACAAATGAAACCTTTTACCTTGTGTCGAATCGATCCTTTGGTTGGCCCTTCGATCTTCGATGTTGTATGCTCCTTGGATGGCAAGAGATGCAAGGTAGATGATGATATGAAGATGGATGTAAGTGGGTGCAAGCATGAAAATGGCTAAATATGGATTCTAGGAAAAATTTGCAAGAGTTTGGCTACAATGCATGATCTCTCCTAAAATGAGAGAAAAGAGGGGGTATTTATAGAGATTTTGGAAATCTCTAGGGAAATGTACCATCAAGATTGAGCCACCAAGATCAAGATGTAGGGCTAAGGTGAGTTGAGAACTCACAAGCCCTCACATCTTGACATGTGGCATGTGAAGTGGCTCAAAAAGGTGATGTGTACATGAGGTGGAAGGATAGTACATGACATGGAGAGGGTACATAGTACCTTGGGATTGGGACAAGATCTCCTCATAAAGGAGGTACTTGTCCCCATGTGGGTGAGAGGACATATGGGGAATTAAAAATTCCTCAAATATCCTCATGGGGATGAGAGAAGGAATTTAAAATTCTTTTAAATGCATTGGGGGATTAAATGTGAATTAAAAATTCACATGGGGAATGGAGATGCCTTGTTCAAAAAGAGAAAGCTTTTAATGAATTTGACTAAGGACACATTCCATAAATGATATGGGGATTAGAGATGACCTAATTAGGTGATTAAGGTTGTGCAAGTACTTGATTACACTAATTAATGACATGTTAGAAGAGGGTTAGATTTCACATGTGACTTGATATGACAAGTCAAAGATCGCATGGGGAAGAGAAAAAGGAATTTAATATTCCTTGGAAGGATAAAAGGAATTTTAAATTCTTCGAGAGGTTGATTAGGCTAGTTAATGAAGGATTAGAGGAGGGCTAGGTGGCTAAGAGAGATTAGAGACCAACTTGCAAAATTTGGAGGATGTGACACATCTTAATCAAGGATTAGGCATATGCACACCCCTAATGATGATATTAGAAGATGGATTAGGATTACATAAAAATGATGGATGATGTGACATATGAGGAATTAAATAAATGTCATATTTATTTAATTTATTTGATGAAAAGGAGGAAGGTATGGAGATAAAGTATTTATTTATTAATTAAATACCTTAGGTATTTGGCGAATTAAGGATATTAATTAAATAATAGCGATATTACTTAATTAATGCAAATAAGGGGATGCTTAGATGGAAGGGGATAAATTTGGATAAATTAAGTGTCCAAATTTAGGTGTCTACAGTTACATCTCATCATGTTTTGCAGGCTACAACATCACTTTTTCACTTTTTCTTTTCTCTCCTTAGGATGTCACATGCCCTTTGTGCTTGGCACGCACCATCCTAAAGGGGGGCTATCACATCACTTTCATTTTTTAGAAAATTCATTCGGCGCCCAATGAATCTTTTCTTGAAAATATTTTCAAAATATTTTTCAGGAATCCCATTCCTTAACAAGGACCCCTAGCGAGTACTTTTCCTTCATCATGGGTTAGTAAAGAAAGAATCTAAAAATCTTTCCTCTGAGGAAGGAGAACCTTTCCGTGCAAGAGAAATCTTGACCTTCCCCTTGCAAGAGGACTTTCTTCCTTTTGAATTTCTTGATGAAGTGAAATATTTCAAAAGGATTCCTTGATGTCGAATTGATTTATGAAAAAATACGGTTGCACTTTCAAACATCTTGTCCCTTGAGTGGATCCGTTTTCTTTTGAAGGGTTCCTAAGGGATCCCTTTACAAGCACTTCCTTCAAATTTTCACTATCTGCATGATCATCTGCTTGTCTGCTATTTTTTTCTAACATGTTTTGTCTATGGATTAACATGTTGCTTTGCAAATGCGCCTGTGAAGCTACTCTCCAATCCAACTCTACATAGTCCCCTCACATCAGGCTTCCTTTAGGAGAGAGTACCTAGAGGCACCTTCTTTGCAAATTTGAGGACCTATGAAGCACTTACATCTTGAGAGATCTATGCACCATTGGTTTGGGGCCTTCGGTGCACTTTGTTCAATCCTCCTCAGGAGAGAGTACCTATGGAGCCATTTGCCTACCCTATGCTTTTAAGTATTCCAGATCGTGGTCTACTTCCATGATGGTTCAAGTATATTTTCTTGGAACTCTTTCAACCTACTTTATCGAACATTCATTAGCACTCATGTTCACTAAAGTGGGGGAAAAATGTATAGGAGTGAATTTGCACCCCCCTTGAAAATTCTCCTTTTACATCCTTCACCTTAGAAAAATCAAATCCAACCATGTAATTCCACATCACCCATCTGAGCTCCATCCACTTGGTGCTTGTCTTTAGTGTTGGTGGAGGAATTCTTTTTGGGGATGTGCCTGTGGCACGTAGACGTCTATGCGGCGTATTGTCATCCTGACAAGATTCTATAAGGAAGCTAAGGTAGTGAAACAACTTCCTACACTAATCTTAAGAGGAGAATAATGCAAAAATTTTACAAATCTTTAATAGTTATAGAAACTTAAACAAAAATAAACATAAATATCATGCATACCACAACACAGTGATTTACATGGGGAAAACCCTTTTGGGAGAAAAACCCCACACTCCAAAATCCACCCAATATATTATTCAGCAATCACAAAGATTAAAATATACTTGCAGAGCAAGCTTCTCACAGGAGTATCAACACTCAGAGATCAAGAGACAACATGACCATTATCAAACTCTTAAAATGCATCACCGTCTCTCTACCGCAGTTGTAATACAATGCCCTCATAAAATAGAGTTACATTCTAGGGCAAGACAGGCCAACAGAATATCCATCATTAGATCTAAAAACTAATAATGAATGGTCTAGATTTATAATATATCATTAGTTAATGTATGTTGGCCATTTTGGAGGTTTCCTAAAAAAGTTAAACAGGCTCACATTTTGCTCCTTCATGCCATTGTATATACCTATCACTATAACTAGGAAATATATATAAATATATATACATCCTATCAACAATAAATCATATATAATTGCAAGGTTGAGACACATTTTCCCAACAAATCTCCCACTTGTTGAACACCTTGCAAGAGAAACTTGAGGTTGTAAACATCCTCTCTTTAATTGCTAGGGGTCGAAGGCCCATAGTCTCTGAACACCATTTGAACTTCTTTGTGCTCGTAGGCTTAGTTAAAGAATCAACAACATTCATCAAAGTCTCTAAATTAACCAGCTTCA
Organism: Sequoia sempervirens; assembly: GCA_007258455.2. Taxonomy (NCBI): domain Eukaryota; kingdom Viridiplantae; phylum Streptophyta; class Pinopsida; order Cupressales; family Cupressaceae; genus Sequoia; species Sequoia sempervirens. Next base: position 43,890 of record VDFB02347361.1, read on the forward strand.
CCCTGCCATCTTCGACCATATCTATAACAAAATGATATTGTACATCAATGTGCTTGGTCCTAGCATGAAATGTCAAGTTCTTAGCTAGATATATCACACTCTGACTATCACAATAAATTGTCATTGCACCTTGTTTTATTCCAATATCTGAACAGAGTCTCTTAAGCCAAATTCCTTCTTTGCAAGCATGAGTAGTTGTCATATACTATGCTTCAATAGTGGACAACACAACCACAGCCTATCGCTTACTCATCCAACTAATTGCACCACCAAATAAAGTAAACACATAAGCATTGGTGGATTTTCTGCTATCAACATCACCTGCCTAGTCTGAATCCACATAACCATGAATATCAAGGGAAATCTCATCTTTAGTCATATTACTATGATAACATAAGGAATAATATAAGGTACCCTACAAATATCTAAAGACTCTTTTAATTGCATCCTAATGAACTCTACCAGGATTAGACATATATCTAGAAAGAACTCCCACTGCTTGGGCAATGTCTAGTCTAGTACAAACCATAGCATACATCAAACTTCCAACTACACTCTAGTAAGGCACTCTACTCATGTCTTCCATTTCTGATGAAAATGTTGGAAAATCTAAATTAGATCATTTTGTTCCAACTGAAATAGGAACACACAATGGTCTACAATCCTGCATATCAAAACTCTGTAAAATTGAGTTGACATACTTACTTTGGCCAAGCCATAGCTTTCTATTCACTCTATCTCTTTTAATTTTCATCCCAAGAATGTGTTTAGCTACACCAAGATAGATTTCATTTCAAATTTAGCAGTAAGTTGAGATTTCAATTCTAAAATCATAACTTTCCCTCTACCAATAAATAACATGCCATCAACATATAATGCAATAAATAGGAAACAATCACCATCAGTTTTATAATAAACACAATGATGTGATTTGGAATGCTCAAATCTAAAACTCAACACATATGAATCAAATTTCTGGTACCACATCCTAGGACCCTATTTTAGGCTATACAAATAATTCTTCAATTTACAAACCAGTTTACTTTTACCTTTCACCACGTAGTGTTGTGGTTGTGTCATATAAATATCCTCCTCCAAGTCACCATGAAGGAAAGTAGTTTTCACATCCATTTGTTCAACCTCTAAATCATAAGCAATAGCAATAGAAAGAAAAAATCTAATGGATGTTATTTTTGTAACATGAGAGAATATATTACCATAATCAGCATGCCCTCAACTTGAGAGTAACCCTTCGCAACCAACCTTGCTTTGTACTTCTCAATACCTCCATCTAAACCAAACTTTTTCTTGAACACCCATTTGCAACCAATAGGTTTTCATCCTTTAGGAAATGGTACAAGATCCCATGTATTATTCTTTTTCAAAGATGTCATTTCTTCATCCATAGCAATCTTCTAGGATTTTGTATCATTCATCATGTGCTTATTCTACAAATTTGGATTCATCCATGTTAGTATTCAAAGCAAAAATACATCTTCAATCATCAGGTGAATACCTTTTAGGTGGTTGTCTATGTCTTGTGGACCTATGAACAAGTTGAGTTGGAGGTTCTTCGTCCTCTTCTAAAGATCCAAAGCTAGATGAGCTCTCCTCAACTTCTTGTCTATCATTGGGCCTTGATTCAACTTTGTCAAGTGTAGAAGGAAATTGAATCACATCTTCTTGTTTGCTTTGTTTTGGCTGCAATGTAATAGAAGAAGGCTTAGTTTATCTAAAAATAACATTTCTTCTATGTATTACCTTATGTGCAACAAGATCCCAAAGCTTGTATCCTTACACACCATAACTATATCCGATGAAGATATATTTCATAGCCTTGTTCTCCAGTTTTGTTCACTTCTCCTTTGGCACATGTGCATATTCCTTGCAACCAAAAACTATAAAATTTATTAATGAAGGATTGTGACCCAACCATGCCTCTATAGGTGTCTTATCAAGAAGAGCTAATGTAGGAGACATGTTAATCAGGTAACAGGCAGTGGCAAAATATTCATCCCAAAACCTTTGTTCTAGGCTAGCACCACTCAACATTCTCCTATCCTTCTCCATCATTGTCGTTCATTCTTTCTGCAACTCCATTCTGTTGTGGAGAATATAGAGTTATTTTTTGTCTATAAATACCATAATCTTTACATAATCTATGAAAATCATTAGATCAAAATTCACTGCCATTATCAATCCTCAAACATTTTATTTTCTTTCCAGTCTACAACTCAACCATTGCTTTAAATTCTTTAAATTGAATGAAAACTTTAGATTTACTCTTAAGAAAATATACCCATGTCCTTCTACTATAATCATCAATAAATGAAACATAATATGTGGATTTACCAATCGAAGGAATATCTACAGGACCAAACACACCAAAATGAATAAGATCCAATACACCACAAGATTTATGAGAACTTAAGTAAAACTAAACGTGATTTTGTTTTCCATAAATGAAATGCTCACAGAAATTGAATTCAAGACTACAATTAGACAAACCTTCAAAAAGGTTTTTACTTTTCAAGGTCCTTAGACCCTTTTCTCCAATGTGGCCAAGTCTTTGGTGCCATAACATATTTTTCTCTACAAGTAACTTTGACTCAGAAGAAAGAGCACCCTTGGGCACCCAAAATCCATGACCATCTGTTGAAGGTGAAACCCTCACTTCTTCCATAGATTTTATTTTCATAGAAGTACTATTCCACTCAACAGTGCATGCATCCAACTTATATAATATGCCATATCTGACACCTCTAGCAATCACCATAACACCTCTAGCCATCTTGCATCTTGCATCAGAAAATACTACATGCACACTTGCATCTATTAGTTTTCTCATAGATAACAAATTTTGTGCTAATCTAGGGATATGCAACACACCATTAATCATTTTTATTCTACCATCAAGAAATCTAATTTTTGACTTTACCACAGCCAACAATGTCTAAATGAGAATCATCACCCAAGTACACTTTACCTCCATCAAATTCTTCATATTCAGAAAACCAATCTCTATTAAAGGTCATATGGAAAGATTCACTTGATTCAATTAACCATTCATAATTACCTACATGAGTTTCCAAAGTTGCAATGAATGTGTCACCATCTTCCTTCTCAGACTTAGAATCATAATCAAATTTCTTCTTTTTCTTCTTCTTTTCTTCTTTGCATTCCTTATGGACATGTCCAGGCTTACCGCAATTCTAGCCAATAACTTTATACTTTCTAAGAGATTTAGATTTCCCCCTGGACTTGGATTTTTTCATGCTTCTCATTCTTCTTACCTTTTTCCTTAGGTCTTCCATGAACATTTAGGGCCTCCTTGGTAGTGATGGCTACCTTCCTCCTCATTTCTTCAGAAAGCAAAGAACTCACCACATCTTCAGTCTTCAATATAACAGAAGACTTCCAATAGCCATAATGAGAAAATCTCATGAATCAAGCAAAGAACAAAGGAAGATCTAACATTTCTCCTCCTCATCCATTTTGAAACCAACTGATGCCAATTGAGCCACCAACATATTGAATGCTTCTAGGTGGTTTGTGATTTGTCCACCCTCTTCCATTCTCAAGGAATACAACTTCTTCCTCAAGAAAACATTGTTCACTAAATATTTAGCCTAATACATCTCACCAAGCTTCTTCCATAGTTTCTGTGTAGAGGTCTTCTCATGGACATTAATTAAAACAAAGTCTGCCAAGCACAATATGATTAGACCCTTGGCTTTACAATCCATAACATCATATCGAGTAGCTTGAGTAGGATTTCTATGGCTTGAAACATTCTCATCAACAACATCTCATGGATCTCAATCTATCAATAGATCCTCCATCTTTAGCTTCCACATCTCAAAATTATTTTCAGAAAATTTCTCAACCTCTATTCTCCCTGATGAACTTGCCATCTAAAAATTCCTGCAACAAGATTACAAAGTGTCTTCTACACAAGCTCCCACTCAAATCTAGATTAGTTCAAAAATCCCAACAACCCACAACTGAAACCAAAGGTGATCAAGCTCTTATACCACTTGTAAGGAAGCTAAGGTAACAGAACAACTTCCTACACTAATCTTGAGAGGAGAATAATGCAAAACCTTTATAGATCTTTAACAGTTATAGAAACTTAAATAAAAATAAACATAAATATCATGTATACACGACATAGTGATTTACGTGGGGAAAACCCTTTCGAGAAAAAAACCCCACACTCCAAAAACCACCCAATATATTATTGAGCAATCACAAAGATTACAATATACTTGCAGAGCAAGCTTCTCATAGGATTATCACCACTTAGAGATCAAGAGACAACACATCCGCTATCAGACTCTCAGAATACATCACTATCTCTCTACTACAGTCGTAATACAACTCCCTCATAAAATAGAGTTACATTCTAGGGCAAGATAGGCCAACAAAATATCCATCATTAGATCTAAAACCTAATAATGAATAGTCCAAATTTACAATATATCATTATTTAATGTATGTCGGTCATTCTGGAGGTTTCCTGAAAAAGTTAACATGCTCACATTTTTCTCCTTACTGCCATTGTATACACCTATCGATGTAACTAGGAAATACATATATAAATATGTATACATCCTATCAACAATAAATCATATATAATTGCAAGGTTGAGACACATTTTCCCAACAGATTCCTACCTTTGGAATCCACAAAGCCATTACATTCACCATTAGGGCTGAAGTGTAACACATTTGCATCTTCCTACCGACCTTTGATTGACTCTTACCTTCCCAAACTCATCTTGAAACACATATTCTTCATTCTCATTCCATCTTCACATTCTTAACATTCTGGCATATTAGGGTAAATGGAAGAAGAGGAGTCCACAAAACGTGGAAGTTTTTGCCTTAGACAAAAACTTGAAATCAACTTTAGGAAAATAGGATCCCATTTTTTAATAAACGGGATCCCATTTAGGTTCAGGGTCCCAAGCCTAAACAGATCCTGTTTAGGTTCAGGGTCCTAAGCCTTTCAAAATGGGATCCTATTCTGAAAAAATTCCATTTTTGGAAACTTTTCAAAATGGGATCTCGTTTTGAAAACTCTCCAAAAATGGAATGTAATGTTTCCATTTTTGCAAAAAATTCAAAACAAGAATTTTTTTCCATTTTTGGAAGCTTTTCAAAATGGGATCCTGTTTTGAGAACTTTCCATTTTTGGCAATTTTTAAAATGGGATCTCGTTTCGTAAAAGCATAAAAAAAAATTATGAAACAGGATTCCACTTTTAAAAATATGAATTTTTGGTTGGGTTTGTGCTTTGTTTTTTGGTTCGGGAAAAGGCTTAAGGACCCAAACCTAAGTATTGGACTTGGTTTGACTTGCAAGTTGAAGGTCCTAGCAATGTCACAAGAAAAGTGACTTTGGGCATATTTTTGAAGACTTTTTTTGCAAAAAATTTTGACAAAATTAAAACCCATTATAGATGAGACAGTGTAGATTCCAAATATGTAATTTTTTTAACAATTGAATTAATTTTTTTATTTTTGAATTAATTTCTAATGGAACTGGTCCATAAACTTGAATTATCAAGGTTTTTTAGTATTTTAATAACTTCTTATTAACATAATTTTTGAAAAGAAAATTGTACGAAAGCAGACTTCAAACAATTATTTTCAATTTATAAAAAAAAATCAAAAAATGATAAGTTTAGGTCATCTTATGCGTGAAGTACATGACAATTTTTCAAAACACCAAATATGGTTAGTAAAAAATTAACAAAAAAATATTCAATAAAAAATTACAAAAAAAATATGGAAAGCATGCTTCAGTGAGTTACAAATCTTTTCCCAAAAGGATTTAGAAAAATATGATTATTTAGGTCAAAATATGGATGACATACATGTGCATGGTATGGTAAAAAAAGTGACTTTTAAACAATGGTTTTTAGAAACACCTATTGAAAATCAATTTGTATCATTTGGGTATTGAAATAAATTACATATTTGGAAACTAGACTCTGAGTACTACATTTTATGATGAGTGACTCTTTCCAAGATTCCATCTCTAAGTGCTTCAACTTTTAAGGTCAAATGTGTCAAATTCTCAAAATCAAGGAAAACACTTCCATTAAATGGCCAAAAAGTGGACTCAACTTCTTGTTAGCACCCCATAGCTTCTTGACAATTCTCACACTCTTGAGTTGCGTGTTGCATTATTGGCTTCACCATTCTAACATTACAACATTCTTCACATCTACCATAGAAGCTGCAACTTGGTGTCGTGCAAGACTCCCTTTGGTGTCGTTGTAGCCACATCGACTTTGCCATGGTTATAGACTTGCATTCCTCTCTCATTGGCCTTGAGTGCCTTTGGTCAAGGGTGGTAACATTTTGCTTACTATTATATTGTTGTTGGATTTAAGTAGAATAGTATTTCTTGTAGCGTTCAATATTTCCCTTTCTAACATAGTTTATTTATCACTTTTCTATCTCTCTATCTATCTGGTTGTCTATGGAGGTGGGAACACCAAAGCGAAGGAACTTGATAGCAGCAAGCCCTGAAAGAGCCCCAACATTTTTCCCGTCTTGGTCATGTGTAGGTACCTATTCATGTGGAGCTTGCTATCTAACTAGATTTTTTATGAGTTGAATCCTTAACACCTTTGTTCTTATCATCTCTCTTGTTATTTTAGTCATTATGTTATTTATTGTTTTGGTCATCACTTTAAATCTCAACTGCTAAGCTATCAGTAAGTTTCTTGATACTTGTGACTATCCTTTTCCACTTTTTGTCTGTATCGACGCCAGTGCACCTATGAGATGCCAATGCACTTGTGAGACACCATTGCACCGCATTGTCATCCCTGATCTATGTTGTTGTCCTCTGATAGAGAGTTGTCTAAGGTACAATCCAGATTCCAGGAACCTACTCGTTTTGTCCAAACTTAACTTTCGGATTAATAGAGTGACAGAAGCACTAAGAGTGCTCTCCATTCTCTATCCCTAGCATCAAACACTTGTTTAACTTGAGGTAGTTTAGGGCAGCCTTCAACTCTTAGCTCTCTGTGACTTGGAGTCATTGAGTGCTCAATCCCCCTCCTCTACAAAAAAAAGCTTTTAATGACTACATCAAAAATATCTGCGATATTATTCTTATAGCCGAGTGATGATGCAAGGCACAAGAGCAGAGGGAAGAGTAGATTTAGCATGAGCCAACAAATGATGGCTTAGGGAATTATCAATAAGAGACACCAATATTTTTGTAATGGATTTGTGGAGTGTTGGAAGTATATTAGATAGGATGCGGTGCCATGATGGGCTTAAGGATCTATTTTGAAGGAGTAGGGAATTTCTTGAACCAAAATAAAATATGTTGCAAGATTAATTAGAATTTTTTCCTCAACAATAGAAGTCCTATTTTCACATGATGTTTTCACAATATTCACGATTGGTGGCATTATGGAAGATTAATGAATGTGGTTTTTTTTAATGAATATGAATGTGATATTTGAAAAATGATTTAGTGTAGAATTACATTAATCGATGTGAGCAACTTCTAAGCAACTATGAAGAGTCGATTTCATTCATATATAGGCATAGATAGTATGAGCGTGGAGTAAGAGAATAAGTCTTTTGAACTATCATTATTTGGGATTAAACACTCTCATTTGTAAGTCATTTCTACCATATTTGAGATCATCATTAGTGAAGAGTCATTTGATTTGAATTTGATGAAAAATAGCTTTTCCTTGAAGTAATTAGTATTGAGACAATCATTTTATGTGATTTTAGTAAAATTATGCTTGAGAATTGCCTCTTGGGTGTAGACTAGTTGGTTGAGCCGTTGAAAGACACGGACGATCGACGTAGGTTCAAACCTCAACTCACCCAACCACGCACACTGTTGGCTAGGCACTGGGAAATTGCACAGCCTATAGGGGATTAGTCTTGCCTACTAACAAAAACTTAAGAGAAGCTCAGTCAATTGCAGAGCTACCCCTCTGAGATATAAAAAAAATTATCCTTGAGAATTTCACTATAGCCTTTATAATGGTTATGAGTGCTTGGTTTTGGATTAAATAAATGTTTAATTAAAAATGTTAAGTTTGTAGAAGATTGTGAGTTTTTTAAATTATAAATGGACTTATTTGAAAAAATTTAAAGGTATGTAGGTTATGATTATTTATGAATAGTATATTAAGCTACCGCTAGTTGACCTTGGTGGTATGGGCAATATTTCTAATTTTTCTAGTGGGATTATGAGTAGAGATTGGTTAGGAAGGCATCTGAACAAAGTTATAGTGATTGTAAAATGATAAGACATTAGTATGTCAATGTTAATCATGATGATTAAATATTTATTGGAGAGATGAACATAGTATTATGCACATAGCTATTGTGGTTGTAATTCAAGATTATCACTCATGTTTATTATGGGTGCACTATTACTATCCTATGAATTTAGAAAGTGAAAATAAATGATTTTGGATCTTTGGAGAATCCTAAACCAAGATTTGAAATTTAAACTCATGGATATTGATAGATTAATATGTAGAACTTAGTAAATTTATACACGATATTATGATCATGATATTGTTATAAACTTGATAGCCTTTCCATCATCCTTGATACATGTATGGTAATACATATGACATTGTCTTACATTCCATCTATTTAAAGATAATAGAGATGTAAGAGGATCTTGAAACTATTTGTTTATCTCATTAGTATAATTAGAGTATTAGTGTTACTAATGGAAAGAGGCAACAAATATTTCGATGCTTTAAAGTTGTGATATACAAGGACTAATAGGGTAGTTCAAGGTATGGGAAATTGGGAAACCTTGTGATGGTTACAACGTAGTGTAAATTATTAAAGGATTTGAGTCCTAAAGCCCTTATACTATATACTTGTCTAAAATGCTTGAACTAAGGTTCAAACTAGTAATGGGTATAAAATCATGAAGATTGTTTATTGAGTTTAATAACCATTCATCTATATGATTGTGTAGGTCCTCTAAAGTTCAAATGTCTCTTATAAGACCCTTGTTGATGCAGGTTGCTTTTCGTCCAAAAGGATGTTATAAAATTATATGATTATATTGCTTGATGTCTTCAAACCATATTACATTAGGACCTCACTTAGAGTCATATTAGGGTCTTTGTATAATTTTTGCATGGTGGTTTCGACAATATTTTGATTGCTTTGTCTAGCTATGTGCTTTGGTGTGACTAATCTTACCTTATGTTGATTATGAACTGTAAGCATAAATTTTTATGTATGGATTGATTCTAGTAATGTTAGTGTAAACACTAAAATTCACAAACTTCAAACAATGAAAAATTTTAGTATCATTAGTCCATTTAAAGCAGGTAAAATTAGCATTTCTATGAGATATTTAATCATGTTAACTATGCAACTAAGGAAACAAGAAAAGCTAAATAAAAGCATATAAAACATGAAGTATACCTATCCCATAGTGGATTGGTGCTATTTTGATGTGGAAATTAGCCCTTTCCCAACCCTTGATAACCTCTTGGATGATGAAATTGTCATTGAATATGTGATGAGATGTGATGCAAATAATGATTGTGAATTAAAAATGCCAAAGATTGTGTCCCCAAATACAATAGAGAAGGCCTCTATTTATAATGAAGAAGGATGAAAGAATGGAGAAACATGAAGGATGTGGGATTAAAGATCAACCAGTAACAAAATGTCACTTGTCATCATGCTATTGAAGAGAGGTGGAGCACATTTTGATCAATGTGCATGATAAATGTCATTAGGTGGAATTTGAAATTTGAAAGATGGCTTGTGGAGGGAGATGGGGAAGAGGAGTTATTGCCACTTGGCTCAAGAAAAAGGACTTGTAAGAGTCATAAATGCCAAGTTGGAGGATAAGACATTTTGGGAGGGAGATTTCAAATTGAGGGAATATTCCCACTTGGATGCCTTTTTTGAATGAAAATAGATGAAATAATAAATCAAATAAATCGATTTATGTGTGCAAATTGCAAAATCTAGAGGATTTGAGTGATTAGTGATAGCATTAATCAAGATTTGATTAATTTTGATGAATATTAGCTTATTTGACAATTTGACTTAGATTTTAGGATTTAAATAAATCAAAATGAGAGGAATAATGATTTTAGACTCAATTAAATAAAGTTTGATTTATTTAATTAAAGAGGATGGTGTTAGATTTAAATCAAATAAAGATTGATTTATTTAATTTAAAGGAGATGAATTTTAGAACTTAATTAAATAAAATGAATTATTTAATTAAAAGAGGGAATAGGATTAATTAAACAAAATGATTTATTTAATTAACAAGAGATGATGATTTAATCAAATAAAAATGATTTATTTAATTAAAAGATGAAATGTGATGAATTTAATCAAATAAAGATTATTCAATTAAATGGTTAGTAAAGGAGATGAATTAGGAAGAATTGGTGTTAGTAAATCAGGATTAGGTGCACGGGATCAATCTATATATTTTACTTGTCTACAGTTAGTAATTGTTGGTATGAAATGGGTTGAAAATGAAACTTGACTTCATTTGGAAGTCTTTGATTGTACAAGTGGAAATTAATGTTCATTGAGTTAAATATATATTTATATGTTAACCTTGTGACTTATTAGTGTGATCATCTTACAATAAGATAACTATCATATATGTTGGAATCAATAATATTAGCATTTCATATCTTTGGGGTAATATGAATGGGGTTGTAAGGAAATAATCTAGTTGTTCATTTATCCTAATGGCTTTGTATGAACAAAAAGAATTTAGTGTCGAGTAATCAACTTAGCCTTTGTTTCAATGATGTGAATCAATAGGATATTTTGGGATGTTCAAGTTAAATTATGAATGGTAATGGGTAAGATTTAATTTGAGATCTCAATGTCATTGGAAGGGAGTACTCTAGAACAAGTTTTCTAAATTAGAAACTTGGATGTGTTTTCCTACATATTGTTAATCATTATTAATGGTTTGAATTCATTTCAAGGAACTATGTTGGGATGTGAAGTACTAATCAATAAAGCTCTATGAGTTATGGTCTTAGAATGGGTGTTGGTAAATTGTGGTTTGTTGCATTATTTGGTATAAAACCCTTCTATGGTTTTCCTTCTATAGTATTTTTTTCTATTTCACTTCCATGAGGAGAGTTACATGAGTGATTGTTAAACAGTTAAACCCCTAGGTATAAGAACCTATGTGCATGTTCCTTGAAATATTATTTTGAGAACTATGTGGGACGTCTATCCCATTTGGGAGAAATTGTGTAGGTAGTCCTTGGGAAAAGGATACCCTTATGACCCAAGTGCATAAGGGAGGGTAGGGAATAGCTTCTAAATTTGGTTTTGTCCCTAAACTTGACTATCTCTTCCTTTTCAATGTGCTTCAACTTGAGGTTAAATTTGTATTAGACAGAAGTGATCTTACCTTCCAATTAGTAAATTCACCCTAAATAGGTTTGAACCAATGAAAGGTAGCATTCCATAGTCAAGCTTATCTACTTTGAGGTTTGTGGTATTTGGAATTGCAAAATCTACTCTTATATTGGATGAACTTTTATAGTCACTATCATAATGGTATGTTTCGATGTGAATGAGTGAAAATGCCTCTAGGCTTATCTAAACTATAATAATAAAAGTTTAGTTGTTGAACACTATGGCCTTGTGCCTTGAATCATTAACAAGTATATGAGGGTATAAGTTAGTCTCAAGACTTGGTGAGGTCTATCTTCTCAAGAAAGAAGGTTGTGATAAATTTGGTCATGATTTGCTTATGAAATGAGTTAGGAAAACTCACTAATGTGTATTTAATGTTGATGTGGAGCTAAGCCATTTTGAGTTCATGGTGTGAAGAAATTTTATTAAGTATAGATGGCCTACTAACCTAAATATGTACCTAATTTTATGATGAGTTTAGGATGTAGTTTCTTATGACCATCTTTGCCAAGTGTGGTCAATTAATAGTCAATATTACTAAATATGGTTGGGTAGTGGATAAATGTATGATAAGCCTTATGATTGATAGTACACAAAAATGATATATACTGAGAAGTAGGGCATTATTTGATATTACTAATGTGAGTTAATTTTTGACTAATAATTAATAATATGTTTTTGAGTAGCAACTAAATGAAGTGAATGGACTTTGATTTCTTTATGAGTTTACATATGTATGTATATGTGTTTAGAGAGAGGCCAACTCATGTGGGTTCAATGTGGTACATGTATCATGGATTTTGACCCAAGACTTATGGGAACATTGTATAGTTTAATGGATCCCTTTGGGGTAATGTAACTAGATTAACTAGATTAGGGTGTAAACCCTTCACATGGTATGTTTTAGATCAATGTTTTTGTACCCTCTAAGTCACAATACTAACTAAGATCGATACAGGAGTTGACTTATTGGAATCACAACTAGGGGAGCAAGGGAATCTATAAGGGAATATAGGTAGAGGATAATTTTTCTATTAAATGTAGTTTTTCCCACTCATTATGAGGTGATAACCAAAATTGTAAAACTATAACCTACTTATGGACAAGCTTATTGTTGCTTTAGCATCATAAGTGTCAAGGAGTGTACCCTACCAAAAGAAGTATCCATCCATATCATATGGTTAGTTGGCTTTCACTAGTAGCATGCAAGTGATAAACTCTAGGAGCTACCTAATTTTAGAGGATTTAGATAGGCTTTCACCAATAGAATGTAAGTGATGGATTCAAAGATCTACCCATTTCAGGAGTTCAATATTGGTATTGGTGTATCAAAAAGAATGCATGTGTTTCTAGGTCAACATCTACTTGAGATATTATTAAATCAAAGTTTTGATTGTTAAATTCACCTAGGTGATTGATAGTATACTCACTAGTCTTAGGTGAAGTAAGGCCCTATGACCTCTTAATTATATTTATTTAGTTATAAGATGAATCAAAGTCTTAGAAAGCTATGAAAATCTTATAAATGGCCTTATGTGATGTGTGTTGTTACACTTGCACCTTATCCAATTATGATTGCAAGTGGTATGGGATGCTTTCCCACCATCAAAGCTAGTATAGAGAATTGAAGAAAAGGATGGGACCCAAAATGTAGGATGAGATGCATCAACATTGTTTTTATGATTGGGATGCAATTAAAGGGTAATTTATAGTGAAAAAAGTAATGGGAAGATACATGCATTAGTGTTGCATCCACTTCCTATTACTAGTTTCTTACTATGTATGAGTCAATCATTGTGTAGAATAATCCCATGGGTTGTGCATGTTCTTAATCATATGCCCTTGCTAATGATGACATCAAGCAGTATTGGATGTTTTCTTGTCATCATAGATGGTAGTAGATTAAGAAGTATGGGATACATTGGCATTCCTCCTTTCAACTAGGATGTGGTTAAAGGCTTATGTGTTGGTGAACCAATTAAAGGGGAAAATTATTGCAATAAGATTGTGTTGTGACCTTTTCACACATCACCCCATTCAAAATGGGTACCCCCTAGTTTTTGCTTCGTTCCTCGTCTTTTGGCTCTGGTTTTGTCTCTCCCTCTCTTTCTGTTGTTTGTCTTTTCCGGGGATGTCTCTGCCATTGAGTTTAAACGTGAGTTTATCCAAGTCTAAAAATTAGGGTTTTGAGATTCCTTGCCAATTTGAGGACAAATGAAGTAAGTAAATTGAGATTTGAGACTAACATTGATGTCAGTGTGCTCCGAGCATGCTCTCAGCAAATTTTCATCAGATTCTGAGGTACTTACTATTTTTAGTAAGTGTGCAATTACAGGCTGTCCTTCGGCATTTTTGAGATTCTGACAGTCACACCACATTCAGAACACATCAAACTACTCGTGTGCAAAAATTGAGCTAAAACAGGCAACTTTCTATTTTTAGCAGTCCAGCTTCTGGAGAAAATTTCAAAGCTTAGATGTAGAGATTTCCTTTCCATGTCTGGATATTCCTTATGGGTTTTTCGAGACCTTCGCGATGGTATAACATGCAAAACGAGATGACAACTTTCAGAATTCAACCTTTGGAGGTTATTTTTAGGGTTTGCATGTCAGGGTTTTCTTTGCATGTCGGATGATTCCTTGTGGGTTTTTTGAGACCTACGCAGTGATATGACATGCAAATGGAGATAATCACTCAGCAAGGAACTTACTATTTTTAGCAGGTGCATCCCGGTAACTGCCTCCCAGCAGTTCAGAATCACGAGCTGATCGCAATGCAACAGAAACGAAGACAAACAGAGGTCATTTGATACGCATGTAGAGCGAACTAGGGTTTCCAACTTCGGGGCCTAAAAAGAGGGGTTTAAAGTTGAAATTTTTGAAAACCAGTGTAAACCATCGCGATCAGCATCCTTCAGGCTATTTGCTGGTAAAATTTGAAGTCAAACAGAGCACTTACTATTTATAGTAAGTCATTTTGGAAACATGCTAAAAATAGCAAGTTAGGTGCACATGTTGATGTCAGCAGGCAGGTCATGTGGTGAGGAGCGCCTCATTTAAATTTCAAGTTAATCAGAGGATTGGAGCTATCAGAAGCAAGCAGTTGCTATTTATAGCAAATCACCTTCAGAAATGGGCTAAAAATAACAGGCCAACTAAAAATAGCAATGCCAATAGGCTAATAGGGTCGTGAAGATGCGGTGTTTAAAATTTCAAAATGATCTGAGCCTCGGAGGTGTGAAAATCAAGAGACTTACTATTTATAGTAAGAAGCTGGCGAAGGCAAGGAAAAGTGACTAGGTCTGAGAAATATCTTGCTTCACCTTGAATATGCGCCCTCTTCACAGATTGATGAGAAAAAGTTCTAAGTATAAACTTCATCCACCTCCACCTTGAAAATGCGCCCAGGGAAAGTTGGTGGAAGTTGAAAAATATTCGAAGGCAAAGATATCCTCCTCACACATCAAAATGCGTCCATGTAACAAGGTAGTCAAGGAAAGTCAAGAGGTTCATCTTTTAGCCATGCTAAAATGCGCCCACCTTGAGAGAGTTATAGCAAAAAATTTCTAAGTGTTGAAGTTATCCTCCACCACCCCCTAAATGCGCCCATCTTGCACATAGGTGAAAATGCGCCCAAAGAAGAAAGAAGTCAACAAGTCAACATGTTTCATCTTGCACATAGGTGGAAATGTGCCCAAAATGCAAGTGAGTCAAAGAGGTCAATGGCGTTCATCCTTCAAGCATGGAAAAATGCACCCAAAAGCATGCATGTAAAGACAAGAAAGGGAAGTTGAAGGGTCACAAGATGGCGTTGGAAAAGGCTTCATTCTTCTCTCTCTCCCAAATGCGCCCATGCAAAATCAAAAAGTCAAGAGTGTTTGAATGTGTTTCATCCTTTACCACATGCAAAATGTGCCCAAGATAGACTAAGAGTGGCATTGAATATTTTAACCTTCATGAAGTGTGATATGTGCCCAAGTTGAGGAAAGTAAAAGGGTGAACAAAGAGTGTGGGGGTGAAATTTAAAAATTAATGTTGCCTAGGCGTTGGAAGTGAAGTCTTCTAGCAAGTGTAATATGCGCCCAAGGCACAAAGAGGAGAGATTTAAATATGCTAGGCGTGGTGAAATAAAATACAAGTTGTTGACAAATATTGGTAAGGCGTTGAAGTTGCAAAGTGATAAAATTTTCCTAAGGCAGTGAAGATGTTGGAAGTTAAAATGATGTGCTTGCAGGAGGATCTTCTAAGTGGAATAAAAAAAAATTCTCACAGGAAAAGTGATCAAAACTAAAAAAAAAATTTCCAAGGTGAAATTTTTCTAAGGAAAAATTTTCAAAGTGATCTAAAACTTTTCTAAGGAAAATTATTTTCTTCCTTAGAAAATACGCCTAGACCCAAGGTGGTGAAATTTTCTTCAAGCACAGATGAGTTGCCAGTGATGAAGTTAGGATGCTAGCATTGCAGGATGGATTGATAAAAAAATTCTCAAGTCATAATGACTCAAGATGTTCACAGATGTGAAGAACGGATTTAAATTTCACAGGGAAATAATTTTCTAAGGTTCAAAATTCAAGAAAATTAAATGAACCCATTCGTGGTACACCCATGAGTTCGACACATTCTAAAGAAAATTTTCTTCTGGGTATTGAATATTTCTGATGAAGAATGGATTTTAATGTCTTCCACAGTCCGTCGAGGCTTTCGGGATGGAGAATTTTGATGGGCGCGGTATTGATGCATTTTCCTAAGGGAAATTTTAAAAATTTTCTAAGGCAAAGTGAAGAAAATGTGTTTTCAAGGTAGAATCCTCCAGACGATGAATTTGAAAGGAACTGCCTAGGTAAATTTGCTTAAATCCTTCGTGAAGATAGTCTTCTTGAGCCAGAGACGAATAAAATCAAAGTTGTTAGAGGTCCAGCAGGTGAAGTGAATTCCTTGAAGAAGATGCAGTTGAAGTTAACACTTTCAAAAGATGATCTTAAAGTACTTCTCCTAATACGCCCTTGAGGAAGTTGAAATTTGGCTAAGGCATGAAGAATTTGAATGCAAAGTTGGCTAATGAAGGCGATGAATGCTGGGAAGTTAGAGCGTGAAAATCAAGTAAGTAAGTTAAGATTATATTATGAAGTGTTCTAATACTCTTCTCCTTGCTTATTTTGCAGGAGGAATGTCGAGACCAAGCGGTGATGACTTAAGTGATTCAAGATGATAAACCTCGAAGGAAGAAAAGTTACAAGAAATTGGCTAAGTGTTGAGACTTAGTATAACTCAAGTGACAAAGAAGAAGTTGAAGAACAACATCAAGAAGAAGATCGAGAACAGTGTGAACGCATCTACAAATGGAATCTTCTAGAAGGATGGTGGATATTAATGACTCATTTATTACCCCTCTCCTTTGTGGCAGTTTTTAGGGAAAATCTTGTTTAGGGCTGAGGTGGCACAATCTACGCCATCCAGCCGATTGTAATCTGAGTCATCCATTGGACTTGGCCAACTATAAAAGGCGGAGTCCCCCTCATTTGTATCTCATTAGAAATTAGATTTAGAAGTACAAGCAGAGCTTAGAGAAGGAATAGAGAGAAATTGATAGAGTAGAAAGTAAAGTAGTTTAGATTGAAAAGGAAGGAAATTCTTCCCTTTGGATACTTTGTAAGAAGTTGTCATGTATGCTTTCATAATAAAAGAATTTTTCATTGATGGTGATCTCTTCTTTGTTATGAGTAGTTGTTGAGGCTTCTTCGTCCTTCCAATTCACGTAGCATCTTGAAGTAGCATAAAGTAAAGTATATTTCATTATGGAATGTGGTGTTTGATTTGAGCAAGACTTCGCTTGTCCATACCACTAGCGGGCTCGCTGACGGTGGGTTCGCCTTGCGTGGTCAACTAGAACTTTGTGAACCTTAACTTCGATTATGGTTTATAAATTGGCATGCATCGTTGTGATGGTGTGTTCATGCTAAATCATGATCTGAACAACTTGAGTCACTCCTCTGAAGATTGCACTAGTTCCACGGAAGCTGTCCGAAGTGAGGCAAAACGAAGCTTGGTTGAAGTCAGTGAGAATTGATCATCGTGTCCTATGCTTTAGAGTAGACTAGAACATTCTTATCCCTACACTCTTTTAAATTCAGTTCATTTCTAGTTAGCTTTAGGAAACTTGTGCTCACCTGCCAAATCATTTGAATTACACGAAAGCCCTTAGTCTACTGTCTGTTGTTAGCTATTGAACAAATTATGTAAGTCCCCTTGAAATACCAGCAATATCACATTAAGCCAACTGAGTCTATTCGCATTATCAGAACCTTGGAGTTGAAAGCATGAACTCACTCGCAATCTTAGCATGCTGAATACTTTTTTCAAGAGAGGATAGAGTATCCGTTGGGAAAATTTATTCTATGTTGGTGCGGTCTCAAAAACCACGTCAACAGAATTGGCGGTAGAAGGAGGGTTGAATGAGGAAAGAACACGTTGCTTCGGTTATCATTCATTTTATGCTTGCCTCTCCTCCTAGCACATCAACAAAATTGGCGCTAGAAGGAGGGTGACTAATAGCTACAGCATACAGTTGTGTTGAAGTAGAAAGGGTTTGAAGTACAAAAGTTCCATTGGAGAAAATTATCATAAGTCAAGATGGTGTTCTCTCAAGATTGAACAATCCCATGCAGAAGCATTTACATCCTGGATCGTATCAATTCATTTTCGCTAGACAAGCTTAAAAGAATCTTCAGATCTACGCCCAGTTCATATAAATATTTTGTGGAGTTAGAGCTACCTACGAGATCAAGGAAGAAGAAGGAAAGTTGTTCAAGCAAAGGAGTTAAGTCAAGTGAGGAAATTCCATCAAGCAAAGAAGTTCAGTCCAGTGAAGGAGAAACAAGCGGAGAAGAGATTTCTAGTTTATTCAGAACTCCACCAAGTGCTTCAAGGTTTGCTCAACTAAGACAAGTACAAATGTCAGTGTTTATTCGGCAACAACAACTAGTTCAAGTTACTACACCTCAACAACAATCAACCCAAGTTATTGTGTATCAGCGGTGACAACCAGTTCAAGCAATGGCTCAACTAGGAGGTCAACTAGTTCCGAATGGTGCTACATGGTTGGTTACCAACCCATCTCTGCTAGAGTTTCAAGATTACCACGAGATGCCGAAGAATCCTGAAAATTTTTGTACTAAGTTCATTGCCAATGATGTTAACTATACGACTGAGGGCCATATCAAGATTTTTGAAGGTCACCTATGCAATAGGCAGATTGGGTATGCAGATGTGGCTTGCCACCTATTTCCATCTTCTTTGGGAGAAGAGGCTCATTTTTGGTTCATTCACCTACCAGTGGGGTCCATAAGAACATGGGAGTAGATGAAGGAGGCCTTCATCAAAAAGTTTGGTATACCAGCCACCCCTGTAGAGCTTTATCGTCAATTTGCAGAAGTGAGAAGACAAGACAAAGAGCCCATTCATGCATTCAATAATAGGTTCCAAAAGGCCCTCACAAGGTTACACACTCCTTATGTTGTTGTTGATGCTCGAGAAAGCTACTATTCAGCACTTGATCCTTTGACTGCAATGTTCGTGAGATCTCACCCCACTCTAGCAAACATAAATCAAGCTTACGCTAAAGCTATTGAAGTCAGGGTTTAGGACAGAATATAACTGGGCCCATACTCTACACTGGCCTAGCTATGACAAATAATCAAGTACCAATGTTTGGCTCAACATGGAATCAACAAGTTTCGGCGATGAATACAATTCCGCAGCTAGCTTACTAAGTTCAAGCACCATCAAGTTAATTATTTCTCCATCCTGGGATGCCTTTGTCCCAGACGCAAGTCACGTAGCCTGTTTATCTCCAAAACACAGTGCCACCAGTGAAAACTCAAGAGGAGAAAGATGAAATCAAAGATTTAATAGAACAAGTGAAGAGGCTGTCAACTGAGGTGACTCACCTCAAAAATCAAAATAATCATACGCAAACTATGCCACGAAATTATCAAGCATACCAAGGTTCTAACCGAGGATATCAACGTAATCCTCAGAGTCATCAAGATACACATCAAGGATACAGTCATGAAAATAGTTATGGGTATAGAAATAACAATCAAGGATTCCAGAAGAGGTCCTGGACTACTGGGCCTAACAATGGAGGTGTCCCATCACCATTAGACAATCTGCCACCTCCTGAAAACTGTCCTGCAGATAGAATTTATATGGCTGAAACTGCCTCGTCAGGATGGTGTAGGTTACATAACACGAAGCAACACTCTGAACTTCAGTGTCACGAATTCCAAGTTGTGGCTGGTATTCTCAAGGGTGAAGCAAGTAATACAAGGGCCACAGAAAATCCTCCAATTACAGGATATGAATTAGTCCCGGCACCTAGATATGATCAAGCATTGATAATAGAAGATTGCAATTTTCTGCCTGAGTTTCAAAGTTACACACCCCCACCAGTTAATCAACAATTTCCATCAGCTTCAGCAAATGCTCACGTGGGGATGCCAGAGTTTCAAATACTGTCAGAAGTTCATGCCACATATGCATCACCAGAAGAGCCTCTTCATAGAGATGGTTATATTTTTCCGCCTCTCAACAATAGCATCTTGGTGGAAGGAAGAGGGGAGGTACAAGCTTTTCAAACATCTGGAGGAGCGACACCCAAGGTATATCAGAGGAATTATCATCAGAAAGAGCCACTGACATCATCAATACCTCCTAATAATTTTACAACTCCGCCACATCCCAACACGAGCAATAATCCAAGTTTACCTAGAGATTCTCCAGAGTACAGGCGGCAAAATGCAACGCAAGGAGGAGGTGGACAACAAGTCCTCCAGCAACCCGTTCATCAAGTTGGGCGAGAACCAAAGGAGAGTCTTCCTAGAGAGGACCTGAAAAGACTTGGCTCTTATGTGTTAGAAGAATTCAAAAGGATGAAGGTTAGTCTTCCCTTACATGAGTTAATGAAGATTTCAGAGGTCCGAGATATAATTTTGAGAAGTGTGTATGAAATGCCTGTTGTGAAGAGTACGTCCCAAGAATTTGGCCCATTAAGGAATCCTCCCGTGAACACACAGCCTCGTCCTGCACAGAACACGAATGTGGTAGAAGAGGTGCCTCACGCACCATTTGACACTTGGGAAGCTCTGCAACAACCTCAAAACTTTGTAGGTATGGTACAAGGTTCTTCAAACGCTCCTAAAAAGTCATGGATTGAAGATAAAAAGAAAGTTCGGTTCAATATTCCTGCAGAACAAAAGCAAGAGAAAACGCGGAATCTGAAGGAGGCTACCCAAGATAACCAAGTTCAATTGGATAGGAAAGATGAAAAGAAGAATGCCTCAACAAATGAAAAGAAAAAGCTAGTAGTATTTTATCAGGGGAGGGGTGAGCCAGCCCCATTTCTGGTTTCGGTTAGAATTTTTGGAAAGCTATTGCATAATTGTTTGATTGATTCCAGTGCATCAAGTAATGTCATGCCTTTGAAGGTATGTCAGGCATTAGGTATAATTCCACTCCAGACCAACAAGAAAAGTGACTCAGCTAGATAAGACTGAAGTTCCAGTTGTAGGAGAGTTGAGTAATATCCATATGCAGCTAGCAGCAGATCCCAGAATTCAGATTCACATCGACATATCAGTTGTGGATATACCAGATGGTTATGGAATGCTATTGAGCAGAGATTGGGCTAGAAAATTGAATGGATACATCGCAACTGAACTCTCCCACATGTGGTTTCCTTGGAGAGGAGTTCCAAATCAGATAAAAATTGAAAGTACACCACGGCTCAAATTAATGATTACAAAATGTGGTGAAAATAGTGATGTTTTATTCATGGAAACTGATTTGGGTTCATACAAGCCTATTAAGAAAGAAGTCCTCACATTGCAAAGCCCGGAGGGAGAGAAGTTTTCAAAAGATATGCCTGCCTTCATCGGAGTGTTGATTGAAAATGATTCAAGTAGGAATGAGAATGAGGGGACGTTTAGAAATTCTGTGTTGAAAGATGTAAAGCAAGAGACAGAAAATGCCTCCATCAAGGACTTGTCATTACCCAATCCATGTAGAATTCACGAAGCTTTCCATTCAAAGAACACAAGTGCCATGAGAAAGATCTCCTTGGAGCAAGTTCCAAAGATGACTCCACAAGTCACTTTAGAGGAAGAATGTGAAGAAGTCAATTGGGGAGAGGACCAGATTCAAACAAGGCTATCTCAGTTGACGCACTTGGAGGGGAAAAGGAATGAAGCTTTGGAAGGTTTGGCTAATTATCAAAGGGTTATGAACGGATGGATCGACAAAACATGGTTGGACCCTAATCAAGCTTCTGAGATCCTGGGAGATGATGCATTCAAGTTACGAACAAGAACAGGGGAGGATGTCCCATTGCCCGTCAACAGACAGTTCCTCAAGCATTATTTCCAGTCCTAGGTTCTCTCCAAGAGCCTGCTTTGTAATATAGTTAGATTAGGTTTGCTTTTCCGTTCGTTTGTTTTTTCGTTCGCTTTCCTGTTTTCCTTTGTTTTGGTTTTGGTTTGTCGCCCTTTGGGTTTTT
Source organism: Sequoia sempervirens (assembly GCA_007258455.2). Classification (NCBI taxonomy): domain Eukaryota; kingdom Viridiplantae; phylum Streptophyta; class Pinopsida; order Cupressales; family Cupressaceae; genus Sequoia; species Sequoia sempervirens. The sequence continues at coordinate 65,881 of VDFB02347361.1, forward strand.
GGTTTGGTGCTTCCGTCCCTTGAGTTGTCCACTCAAGTGGTTTTGGTTTGGAATGGGCAAGGATTTTTGGGTTTCCCCATGGTGAAAGGGGGGTGATGATGGTTTTACTTTCACAACGTGGTTTCTCTCCGCTAGAATTTGTGCAAATTTTTCAAAAGGACTAAGGTTGTTTTCCTCTTGTCATCATCCAGTTTGGATCAAACTCGTCTTGGGAGGTCAATCCATTATTG